>MU261825.1:62500-75000 GCA_020310875.1 Ceratopteris richardii | reverse complement strand
AAGAGGGGGTTCACCTGAACCTTCCAAAACACTTTAAAAAACTCTTTGAACCTTAGGGAAATTCGAGAAAATACCTCTACAACCTGCAACCCACTTTCTCCAATTTGCCCTTTGTGGACAATTAATTGTGTACTACCTGTGCACTTTGACACCTGCACTTTAGCACTTTGACTTTTCACTTGTTGAATTTGACCTTGACCTTGTTGACTTTGACTAGTTGACTTCGACCTTTTGACTGTGACTGTAGTTGACTTTGACCAATATGACTTTTATGGGCTCAACAGTTTCCCACCACCTAATGTGCTCTCCGTCCCGGAGAGCGATATCCAAAACTATTAGTAGAGAGGACATCATGATTCTGGACTTGCATAATCTTGAAAAGTGCACCTGAGCTGCAACCAATTCCACCAAAAGCAGGATAGAACAAGCACGAGAGAAGAACCAAAAGTTAGATTTTGCCATGGAAAATCAAAAGGGGGCAATGGGAGGATAGAAAGGAGTTGGAGGGGAGGGCTGAGGGGCGGAGATGGAAGGGGTTGGGAGGGTTAAGGATGTTGCTGGGAAGATTGGTTAAAGGAGGGATTGGGGTTATGATCATGGGGTCTGGAGAGGGTAAAAATGATCAAACAGTAGAGCTACAGAGGGTGCATATGGGAAATTGTGAAACATAAGGTAAGACAAGGTGAGAATAGACCATGTGGACAATGTGGGGAAATAAAAACATGTGATAAATGTGCTCAAAACATGTGGGTTTTGACCAAAAGTCAGAGAAAAAGTTAGAATTTGGAAAAATCAAGCAAAAAACTGAGTCCAGAGGGGCCAAAAACCATGAAAATGACTCCATTGTTGTAAAAAACAGCCAACCGAGGCGCGATCTAGAGCCAAAAGTTTTCAGCCATGAAAAAAAATATATATATATAAAAATAAGAATAATAATAAAAAAAAATAATAATAATAATATAAAATAAAAATGTTGATTTTTTTAATTTTTCCTTTTGGCAAACGCCCAGACCTAAGCTAAGAAAAAATGAAAAAGAAAATTAAAATAAATAAATAAAATAAAATAAATAATAAAAAACATATAAAAAGAAAAATAAAAAAATTAAATAAAAGAAAAAGAAAAGAAAAAAGATAAAAAAAGGGGGGGGGGGATGTCAGAACCGGGAGGGGGGGGGGGGGGGGGGGAGTTGGTCAGTGGGGGGTGGTTGGTCGGTGGGGAGGGGGGGCCGGGGGGGGTGGTCGGTGGGGGGGGGGGGATTTTTTTTCTTTTTTTTTAAATTTATTTTTTAATTTTTTAATTTTTTTTTCTTTTTTGCAACCTCGAAAATTCTAGGGAGGCCTTTTTTTTTCAAAAAGAGAAAAAATTAGAGAAAAAATCCAAAAAAATGCCAAAAAATTGCCAAAAAAACTCTAGAAAAATTCTCAAAAAAATTTCTACAGGGCTAGGCTTAATTTCCGTACTCAAAATCACAATGAGTTTCATTTCTTCCTTCTACTTGGTAATAAAATGCTAAAAATTTCCAAAAATACCCAGAAATTGTATTTTGCAGAGGTTATGAAATGCCTTCTAGGTTTGCTAAAAACTCAAGGAACAAGCATGGACTTGATAAAGAAAACTACTAAAACTGAGCAAGATGAAAAGAGAAAGCTATGACCAACCTCGATGGATTTTGCAGTTCCAGGTGATCCATACTTCTTCAAGTGTGTTGATGGTAGGCCTTGAGCCTTGATATGTTGACCAGGGGCAAGGCCTCTCCTTTCAACATCTCTAACTCCACAGCACCTCAATTTAGCATTGTTTTGACTCGATAAGGTCCTTCCCAGTGTGGAAGCCATTTACCTCTCAATTGTGTATGAAGATGAGTTCTATGAAGAAGAACTAACATGCCTGGTTCTATGTTGTTGTTCCACAAATGTCTATCATGTGCCTCCTTATTCTTCATCTGAGTCTCTATCAATTGTTTTGTTGCTAGTAGACGAATCTCCTCCACTTTATGTAGTGCTCCAAGCCTCTGAGAGACATTGCAATCTTTCTTGCCCTGCATGAATGCTATTTTAGGTGATCCATGTAAAAATTCAAAGGGCTCAATGGGCAATATGCCATAAACTAGTTGGAATGGAGAATATCCCGTGGGCTCTTTGTAAGCTAACCTGTATGCCCATATGGTACCTTGATAAGCAATGCCCCAAGAAGTGGGCTGTAACATACACTCCTTCCTTAGCATTGAAATTAAAACCTTATTGGTCGATTCAGCCCGTCCATTGGCTCTTGGATAGTAGGCACAAGAGGTCCTATGTAGAACTCTATACCTGTTTAAAATTTCCTGCAGGACCTTATTGACAAAATGGGTACCCTGATCTGTACAAATTTCACGTGGACATCCAAACCTGCAAATGATGCTACTGTAAATGAAATCAGCAACAGTTTGGGCAGTGAAGTCGAGGGAGGCAATAGCTTCAGCCCACTTTGTCGCATAATCTGTGGCTATCAATAAATACTTCTCTCTTTTTGGAATCGAAGGAGGGTAGATGGGCCCTACAAAATCTAGCCCCCACTTCTCAAATGGTTGCGAGGAAGTGGAGACAATCAAGGGGTTATGCCTCTGCTTTGTTGGCTTAGGTCCACACCTCTGGCAAACGTCACATGCCTTTCGCCATTCATCTGCATCCTTAAATAGTGTAGGCCACCATAGACCAGCATCCAGTATCCTCTAACTCATAATATGCCCTGGAAGGTGCCCACCACATGTTCCTTCATGTGCAGATTGAAGGATTTCCCTCACTTCTTCTTCTTCCAAGCACTTCCTAAACGTGTCATCCTTTCCTTGTCTATATAATTTATTTTCAATGAAGGTATACGGTCTACTCTTGATTAGTAGTCTATTCCTTTGCACAACACTAGCCTTTTCACGATACACACCAGTTTTAATGAAATTCTTGACATCATAATACCAACCTTGGGCTTGCACAGTGAACAGGTTAACATTTGGAAAATCATCATTGACTCCACTAGCTTGATCCATCATTTTGATCCTGGATAGGTGATCTGCCATAACATTTTCTTTACCTGGTCTATGGACTACCGAAAAATCAAACTCCTGGAACAAAAGTAGCCACCTCCATATCCTCCCAGTTGCTTATGGCTTATTCAGTAAATACTTGAGTGGTTGATGATCAGAGATGATGACAAACTTCACACCTAGCAAATAATGAGGAAATTTTTGTACTGCAAAAACCATTGCTAGAGCTTCCCTTTCAGTTGTGCTATAATTCTTTTCAGCTTTAGTCAAGATTCTACTAGCATACTGAATAGGCCTATCAAGTTTGAATTCTTCACTATGTTGAGTCAATACTGCACATACTGCATATGCACTGGCATCCACATGCACATGAAAAATTTTTGACCAATCTGGAGTGATAAGGATTGGTGCAACCACCAATTTAGACCTCAATGTCTGATAAGCCTTCTCTTCTTCCTCTTCCCATTTGAAGGGCACTTCTTTACCTGTAAGTCTAGCCAGTGGCCTGGCTATTTTTGCATACATTTTTATAAACCTTCTGTGGTATCCAGTATGCCCCAAGAAACTCTGAATCTCTTTAGGAGATTTAGGTTTAGTCAACTTTAATATAGAAATGATTTTGTCAGGATCTGGGGCCATACCTTTAGCCAACACCACATGTCCTAAGAGAGTTCCTTCTGTCACAAGGAAATGTCATTTGTTTGGATTGAGCTTTAGCTTAGTCTCCCTACATCTCTTGAAAACATTCTGCAGCTGTCTCAAGTGATGGTCCCCACAATATAAAGGAGTTTCCTTGTGAGAGCTTGAAAACGAAGAGAAGTCATCCATGAAGATTCTAAGTGATTCTAGCAATAGGGGGCCAAAAATGAGATTGACCGTTCTGTTAAAGGTGGCTGGAGCATTTCTGAGCCCAAATGGCATTTTTACATACACATATGTTCCCTAAGGTGTGATAAAGGCAGTCTTTTCACGATCCTGTGGGTGTATTGATATTTGATTATAGCCACTAAATCCATCCAAAAAGCTATATAATGCATGTCCAGCCACTTCTTCAATGACCTACTCTGCAAAAGGCATTGGGAAAACATCTGGAATGGTCACCTTGTTGAGTGCTCTAAAGTCAACACAAAGTCTGATTTTATTAGTATTCTTCTTTGGTACTATAACCATAGGTGAGAGCCACTCTGAGTGTTCCACAGGAATGATGATTCCTACATCTTCCATCTTCTGTATTTCCACATAGACAGCTTCATCATATTTTGGGTTAATGTTGGTGCAGGACAATCAACAATTGATGTTTTTGATGAAGAGTTGAAGTCAAGGTTTGAAGGAAAGATTCAAGTTGTGAAGCATGGAATAAGAATACATTCACAAGAGGAAGATGTGTACATATATGTACAGATAGTTCATTTATATCTTTAAGAAGTCATAAGGTTGTAAATTTTTTGTATATATATATACTATGAAAATGTCAGGGCAACTATGAGAGAGCATGAGAATGGAGTAATCAGAAGTTGTATGTGTGATTAGACATCTTAGAAGTGAGTTAAGACTCTCTCATCACTCAATTGTAACTTTTCTCAGAAATGAAGAAAATGTTGCACCCGATATTTCTGAGTTTTCTCCTTCTATGTTAGATCTTTTGTGAAATGCTTTTGTACAAGTCTAAGTCTATAGGTGATCGACCTCTCTACAAAGTTTTAGCTTCCAATTGTGATCAAGATGAGAGAATTAAGTGTAGGAACATTTGCATATGTGAATGAGAAGAAGTGAAGTTACAGGAGGTGCAAAATTTGATATGAATGTTTTGATCAATTATCCTTCCACACTTTAAAGTTTTGAGCAAGCAAGTACTTAATCTTTAAGTTGGAAGGAAAGCTACTTATGGCTAAAAGCATTTGTAGAAACGGGTTCTAGATTGAGAGAACCAAAGGTTTAAAGGCATAGGTGTCTAAATCGACTTCTCAAAAGAACAGTTTTAGACATAGATGAGTTGTTGAGATAATTTCTCAAGATCTATTGAATCTTTTGGAGTGATTCAACGTGGAGAAGGTGCGCAATCTATAGGCAACACCTGGTACAAAGTTTTATCAAAAAATTTACAGAATTGATAAGGCAATGAGTGATTTATGTGCAGCAGACTTTCTGTGTATTCTCCTTCTTTGCAGTTTGTTCAGAAAATTTGACAATTGAGTATTGATATTCTAAAATTGGTGAAGATCTGAGTTATTCTTGTTATAGAGGTGCTCTAAATACAAGAGTAACTTGTTCTTTTGGAGATTAACACTCTCCATCAGTGGTATCAGAGCAGGAAGCATCAAAATTGAAGGAAGGAGGACCTCGACTGCTACAGATGCAAAGAATTCAACATCTGAAGGTTCAAACGGTGAAAGCTTGAGGATAAAGCTTGAGAAGAAGGTCATATGAAACCAAGGAAGAGAAAAGGAGTATTATTCGAAGTAAAGGTACATCTATTACTCATAAAGATTGAAGAATTCAATATACAGGTGAAGAAAGGATGGGAGATTCTCTTTAGATAGAGAAATTGGATAGAGAGAACTATCCAGCATGGTCAATGAGGATGGAAGCTCATCTAATGAGCAAAGACTTGATAGCTTACATTACAGGTGAAGAAGAAAAGCCTCAATTCAGAGATCCTAGTGTTCCAACTAAGGAGGAATTATCAGATTTGAAGAATTGGATGAAGAGAGATGCTCAAGCTAGGAGCATTATCTATATGGCAGTCAATGATTACTTGCTACCTCACATTAGAGGTCTTGAAAGTGCAAGTGATATATGGAATGCTTTGGAGGAACATTTCCAAAATACCACAAAGTCTAGGAAGGCATCCTTGTGGGCAAAATTTACCACATTCAAGAAGAAGGCCTCTCAATCTATCTCAGATTATGTAACCAGAATGAAGGACATTGTAGATGCATTAGGAGCTTTTGATGAAGACATGAGGAGGATAAATTGGTAAGGCAAATCCTCACAGGTTTGAGAGGTGATGACAAATGGAAGCCATTCATTTTGTCTATTGAATTATCACTTGATCATTTTACTCCTGACTTAAATCAGTTGCTAGGACATATGTTAACCATTGAGCAGGATGTCAAAGGTGAAGGTGACAAGAATACAGGTCATGGAATGTACTCAAAGGATAAGAAGAAAAATAGCAAAGGGAAGCAACAAGAAAATGAAGATGAAGGCACAACTAGTCAAGCTAACTTCCTAAGAGGAAGAGGAGGTGGCAAAGGTAGATGAAGAGGCAGGAATAATAAAGATGGAGTCAAAGCTTGCTGGATTTGTGGTAAGACAAATCATTTAGCTAATGATTGTTGGCATAATAATCAGAGTAATGGTGGATATAATCAGAATTTTAATTGAAGAGGAAGAGGTGGCAGAAATCAAAGAGGTAACTTCAGAGGAAGAGGTAGTAGGGGTTACTTTGGAAGAAATGTAGGTAGAGGATTCCAAAGTCAACAATACAATAACACCTTCTACAATTATGCTTCAGATCAGAAGGAGGATTCAACATTGATAATGAATGCAACTTGTGAAAGGCAAAGTGAAGACCAAAGAGTCTTCTACATTGACTAAGGGTGTAGCAATCACCTGAGTGGTAACATAGCATTGATGACTGATTTGGAAAATAAGGTATCTAATCATGTTGTTCAAACAGGTGACAATACAAAGCACAATGTGAAGTCAATTGGATCAGTGAAGGCCAAGGATGGAAGTACTCTCTTGAGTAAGGTCTTGTATGTTCCTACAATAGTTAAGAATCTGATAAGTGTAGGACAAATTGTTGAAAAAGGTTATGAAGTTAGATTCACTAATGAAGGAGTGTTTGTGGAAGACCCTAGCAATGGGTATAAACAAATTATTTCAGGGAAGAAAGAAGGAAGGTTGTTCACATTGAAGATTCAAGGTAATGTTGGTCATGCCTTGTTCACTTATGGAGGACATAAGATCTCTGAGTTAGATCTTTGGCACAAGAGGCTTGGACACTGCAATGAAAGAGGTATCAAAGATATGATTAACAATGGTTCAGTGCTTGGATTGCCTAATGTTGCAGGTCAACATATGACATACAGATGTGAGGCATGTCAATTAGGAAAGGCTCATAAGCAATCTTATTCCAAGCATGGTTTTATGTATTCAGAGAAGCTTGAGTTGGTGCACACAGATGTGTGGGGACCATCAAAGGATTTCAGTATCAATGGTTCAAGGTACTATGTGATTTATGTTGATGATGCTACCAGATGGATCACTATCTATGTGATCAAAGATAAGTTAGAGGTATTCAATACATTCAAACATTATCATGTGTATGCAAAAAGAATTTCAGGCCATAAATTGAAGAGACTAAGGTCCGATGGAGGGGGAGAATATTTCTCTAATGAGTTTAGTGATTACTTGTGGAATGCAGGTATAAAAAGGGAAATCACTTGCAGGTACTCTCCTCAACAAAATGGTGTAGCAGAGAGAAGAAATAGAACTCTTACTGAGTTTGCAAGGTCAATGATGAAGGAGAAAAATTGCCCAAATTATTTGTGGGTTGAGGCTGTAAATATAGCTACTTATTTGGTCAATAGGCTACCATGTAAAGCTTTGCAGGGTATGACACCATATGAGGCATGGTGGGGTAGGAGACCTACCTTGGATCATTGCAAAGTATTTGGATGTTTGGCATATGCATTTGTGCCATCACAATTAAGACACAAGTTAGAACCTAAAGCTGAAAAGTATGTATTCATTGGTTATGATGATAAGCAGATGGGATATAGGTTGTGGAGTCCATCCACAAAACAATTTCTTGTATCAAAAGATGTTACATTTGATGAGCAAGGTACTTGGTATGCAGGTACAATCAATATTAATACAGGTGATGAAGAAGTTGTGAGTCAAAAGAAAGCTAAATCAAAGGTTCATATATTTGATGAAGAGGATAATGAAGTGCAGCTTGAAGTTGAAGAAATGCCAAGATTTGATCCTGAGTGTGAAGAACCAGAAACCTCAAGGAGTGGAGAACTCAGAAGGTCATCAAGACACAAGTGGCAACCTACAAGGTATAGCTATGACACTTCTTTTTTGGCTACCAAAGATTATGCTTACATGATAAAGGCAGATGAAGATCCTTCCACATATGAAGAGGCAAAAGGTAAGGAAAATTGGGAGAAAGCTATGCAGAAAGAATATGATGCATTAATGGAGAATCAGACATGGGATTTGATTCCTAAACCAAATAGTCAGAAGATCATTGGATGCAAATGGGTCTACAAGACTAAGAGGTTTGCAGATGGAAGTGTGTCTAGGTATAAAGCTAGACTTGTTGTGAAAGGGTTTGCTCAAACATATGGTATTGATTATGATGAGACCTATAGTCCTGTGGCAAAGATGACAACCATGAGAACACTCATAGCCATTGCTGCATGTAAAGATTGGAAATTATGTCAATTAGATGTGAAGAATGCTTTTTTAAATGGTTACATTTCAGATGATGTTTTCATGGAGCAACCTCAAGGACTTAGAGATGGAAGGTATCCAGATCATATATGTAAGCTCAAGAGAGATTTGTATGGTTTGAAGCAGGCCCCAAGGGCATGGAATTATAGACTTGTGAAGTTCTTGAAAGAACTTGGATTTCAAGTATCCAAGGCAGATAGTAGCTTTCTTGTTAAAGCAAGTGATGATGGGTTCATTTACATGTGCATATATGTTGATGATATAATTCTTACAGGTACAGATGAGAAAGGCATTCAAAGCCTAAAGAAGCAAATGGAGAAAGAGTTCAAAATCAATGACTTGAGACTTGTCATATTTCTTGGGCATGGAGATTTCATACACTCAACATGGAGTGTATGTGACTCAAGAAAGGTATTTGAGAAACTTGTTAATAAAGTTTAAAATGAATGATTGCAGGGTAGCATCTACTCCAATGGAGGTGAATCACAAATTGAGCAGATATGGTGGAGAAGAATTCAAGGATATGAAGCTATATCAAAGTTTGGTTGGTAGTCCTATCTATGCTACATTAACTAGGCCTGACTTATCATATGCAGTTGGAGTTTTGTCTCAATTCATGCATTGTCCTAGGAAAGAACATTGGACTGCAGGTCAAAGAGTGTTGAGGTACATTAAGGGTACACTCAAAGAGGGTTTGTATTATGGTTTTACATCAGATACAAACATCAAAATATATAGTGATGCAGATTGGGCAAGTAATTCTGATGATAGAAGATCAACATGTGGATACTTGTGTTATGTGGGAGATAAGTTAATCTCTCCGTGTTCAAAGAAGCAACACACAGTTGCTTTATCATCTACAGAAGCTGAGTACAAAGGTATGGTTGAAGCTACAAAGGAAGTGATATGGCTTAAGACTCTCATGAAGAGTTTTGACATCATACAGAATACACCTATCATTTATGGAGATAACATGAGTTCATTGTATTTAGCTGCTAATCCTATGTTTCATGCAAGGACTAAACACATTGAGATTCAGTATCACTTTCTGAGAGAGAAGGTGATGGATAAAGAGATTGACGTCATACATACTTCAACAAAAGATCAAATAGCTGATATGCTTACCAAAAGCTTGGATGGACCAAAGCTACAGAGATTCAAAGACATGGCATGCATAAAGAAGATAGAGAAAACCTCAATTGATGATTGAGGGGGAGCTGTTGGTGCAGGACAATCAACAATTGATGTTTTTGATGAAGAGTTGAAGTCAAGGTTTGAAGGAAAGATTCAAGTTGTGAAGCATGGAAGAAGAATACATTCAGAAGAGGAAGATGTGTACACATATGTACAGATAGTTCATTTATATCTTTAAGAAGTCATAAGGTTGTAAATATTTTGTACATATATACTATGAAAATGTCAAGGAAACTATGAGAGAGCATGAGAATAGAGTAATCAGAAGTTGTATATGTCATTAGACATCTTAGAAGTGAGTTAAGACTCTCTCACCACTCAGTTGTAATTTTTCTCAGAAATGAAGAAAATGTTGCACCCGATATTTCGGAGTTTTCTCCTTCTATGTTAGATCTTCTGTGAAATGCTTTTGTACAAGTCTAAGTCTATAGGTGATTGACCTCTCTACAAAGTTTTAGCTTCCAATTGTGATCAGGCTGAGAGAATTAAGTGTAGGAACATTTGCATATGTGAATGAGAAGAAGTGAAGTTACACGAGGTGCAAAATTCGATATGAATGTTTTGATCAATTCTCCATCCACAGTTTAAAGTTTTGAGCAAGCAAGTACTTAATCTTTAAGTTGGAAGGTAAGCTACTTGTGGCTAAAAGCATTTGTAGAAATGGGTTCTAGATTGAGAGAACCAAAGGTTTAAAGTCATAGGTGTCTAAATCGACTTCTCAGAAGAACAGTTTTAGACATAGGTGAGTTGTTGAGATCATGTCTCAAGTTCTACTAAATCTTTTGGAGTGATTCAACTTGGAGAAGGTGCACAATCTATAGGCGACACCTTATACAAAGTTTTATAAAAAACTTTACACAATTGATAAGGCAATGAGTGATTTATATGCAGCAGACTTTCTGTATATTCTCCTTCTTCACAGTTTGTTCAGAAAATTTTACAATTGAGTATTGATCTTCTAAAATTGGTGAAGATCTGAGTTATTCTTGTTATAGAGGTGCTCTAAATACAAGAGTAACTTGTTCTTTTGGAGATTAACACTCTCCATCAGTTAAGTCTATAACTCTTCCCTCTTATGGGTTTAGCTCCATCAACTAGAGGGATTCTATGCTCTCCATAAGTTGCAGGCACTCCTTCTAAGTCTTTATAATGCCAGGCAAAAACATCTGTATAATGGGTCAAGAATGATTTTACCTTTTCAAGGAGCCCTGGGTGGCTCCACAACCAAGTGGCCACCAAAACTGGCCGATTATTGTCTTGAGTGCCTAATTGTATTTCTTTGACATGATTTGTCTCTACCATATTTTCTTCGTGCTCATCTCCTCCCTTGTCTTCTTCCACTAGCTTTTCGTGCATTGCTAGCAGGTGTATTTTGGATTTCAATGTGTTCTTCCTTGTCCTGCATCCATCTTGCAGGGATTTCTTGAATCGGGAAAGAACACTCTTCAATAGAATCTTTTACCTTGCCTTTAGCTTTAGTAACTTCCTTATCTATGGTTGTCACATCCTCCTCCAAGTTGTATTTGAGGGGTATATTCCTGCTCCTTCTGTGGTCGATAATGGGCTCTCGCAACCCATCGACCTGGAATTTCTCGTCATCTTCATCATAACCTTCACTCGTGCAAGAATTATTAAGAAAAATTCCAAAACAAGAGGAAGAGTTGCCTGCTTGGAGCCAATTTAGAATATCCTCTTCTTCCTCAAAATCTATTTGGGGTTGATCCTCCGATTCTGGTTCCATGCATATGCCAACCATTTGCATCATGCTGGTGTTTCCTTGATTATCTCGGCCCTCTTCTAAATGAATCTATGTCAGCTCTTGCCCTTTCTTTTGTACCCACATAGTGTCCTTGCCCCAATCATGAATGACACTTGCATGCCTCAGCCATGGTCTTCCAATTAAGAGGGGAAATCCTCCTTCAACCTGGGGCAATCTTAAAACCACAAAATCTAGAATGAATAGATTACCTTGTACTTCAAGTGGAACTCTTGGGATCACTCCCAAGGGCCTTACTTTGCTCTGATTTGCCAAAGTAATAGTGAAATTTGCAGGCCTAGAAGGATGGAGTCCAATCTTTTCCATTGTATGTTCAGGCGTCAAGTTAATGCCAGAACCACCATCCACAATAACTCCTTGAAATTCATGACCTTTGATAGATACTGTCAGCCGAGGACTTTTATAATCTGTAAGGGGTGCTTCCCCTACAACAACCTTAAGGAAAACAACAACCTTTGCCACCAAACTTGTAGTAGAAGCTTCATCAATTATCTGCAATAACTCTGACCTGAATTTCCCATCCATCTTTATTAAATAACAAAATACTAACCTCCTTTTTCATGGACTTGAGTAGTTTTGAAGCCTCTGATTCCTTGAGAGCATGGGCTCCAGTTGACTTATCAAACTCCTCATGAGCCCTATTGAATGCATGCCCAATGGCATCACTAGTACATATGAGATCTCCTTTTTGCCTTGTATCTACACCTCTGGTGGCTTTATCTTCAGATGGTTCTTTGTCTTGATTCCATTCCTTGATCTTTGATCCTTGACCTATGTCTGCTTGAACCTTCCCCTTGCTTCTTGTCTGCACAGTCAAAGATTCTATTTCTTCTAACTGCACCACTCTGGTAGATGGTGATGGCTCATTGACTTGATCACACATTTCTTCTTTGTGCATAGAAATCATTTGAATATGGGGCCCGGATGAAGAGGCTTGATTCTTAGGACAACAATTTGTATAATGGTCTCTGGCCTCAGGGCAGTTCCTACAAGGAGGGACATTTTCTGGTAGAGTGCACCTACTTTGATAGTGCCCACAT
>MU261825.1:15000-45000 GCA_020310875.1 Ceratopteris richardii | reverse complement strand
CAAACCATTAGTGATTATGTCACTAAGATGAAGGATCTAGCAGATAGTCTTGGATCCATAGATGAAGATGTTGAAGATCACAGATTGATTGCTCAACTACTTGCAGGTTTGAGAGGGGATGAAAGGTGGAAACCTTTTGTCTTATCAACAAAACTTTCATTAAATCATTATGTTCTAGATTTGAACCAGTTGCTTGGTTTGATGCTCACATATGAGCAAGACTTGAAGGGAGATGGAGATAAAGGACAAAGTTCTGCAATGTACATGAAGAATAAGAAGAAAGGAGATAAAGGTAAAGCAAAGGATGAAGAGGAGTCTAGTTCTCAAGCTTATTATACAAGAGGTAAAGGCACTGGTAGAGGAAGAGCAAGAGGCTTTGGAAGAGGTAGAGGTAATCAAAATAACAACAAGAAGGCTTGCTGGATCTGTGGATTGAGTAATCATTTGGCTCATGACTGTTGGCACAACCAACAAGGATCAAACCAGAATCAAAACAACAATAGCAGAGGCCGAGGTGGAAGATATCAAAGTAATTTTCAAAGAGGTAGACAAAGTCAAAGAGGAGGCTATGGTAGAGGTGGAGGAAGAAGTTGGGGACAAAATCAATCCTACAACACCACCTACTACAACTATGCAAATGACACACAGAATGAAAGTCATACATCATTGATGATGAACTCAATCAACACATCAGATAAAGAAGATCTAAAGGTATTTTACATTGACTCTGGATGTTCTAATCATTTGTCACGAAACATAGAATTGATGTCAGAATTGGAAAAAGGCATTTCTAGTCACACAGTTCAAACAGGTGATAATACCAGACATAGTGTACATTCAATTGGAAAGGTGAAATGCAAGAGTGGAGCAGATTTGCTAACCAATGTTTTGTATGTTCCCACAATACCTAAAAACTTGATTAGTGTGGGACAGATAGTTGAAAAAGGTTTTCAAGTCAGGTTTACAAATGAAGGAGTATTTGTTGAAGATCCAAAGAATGGGTATAATCAGATTGTCTCTGGTAAGAAAGAAGGTAGACTCTTTACTTTAAGAGTGCAAGGGAACATTGGTCAAGCTTTGCTCACACATGGTGAAGGAGTGATTACAGAACTTGATCTCTGGCATAAGAGATTAGGTCACTTTAATGAAAGAGGAATTAAAGCTATGGTTGCTAATCAGTCTGTACTAGGATTACCAAATGTGCAAAGTCAACATATGGTTTATAAATGTGAAGCATGTCAAATGGGTAAAGCACACAGGTTACCATTTCAGAAGAAAGGATTCAAACATGATGGATTACTAGAGCTTATTCATACAGATGTATGGGGACCAACAAAAGAAGGATCTATCAGTGGCTCAAGGTACTATGTTCTTTTCATTGATGATGCTACAAGATGGATAACATTATATGTTTTGAAGGAAAGATCAGAAGTGTTTGGAGCTTTCAAGCATTTTCATGCATATGCAGAGAGAGTAACAGGTCAAAAGCTTAAAAGACTGAGGTCTGATGGAGGGGGAGAATACTTCTCCCAAGAGTTCAATGATTATCTTTGGAATGCAGGTATTAAGAGAGAAATAACTTGCAGGTATACACCACAACAAAATGGTGTAGCAGAAAGAAGGAACAGGACTTTGGTTGAGTTTGCTAGAGCTATGTTGAAGGAGAAGAATTGTCCAAATTATCTTTGGGCTGAAGCTGTAAATACAGCTACATATCTTGTGAATAGATTACCATGTGCAGCTCTCAATGGTATGACTCCCTATGAAGCTTGGTGGGGTAAGAAACCAACACTAGATCATTGTAGAGTGTTTGGATCAATTGCATATGCTTATGTGCCATCACAGCTTAGGCATAAACTTGAACCAAAGGCAGAAAAATATGTGTTCATTGATTATGATGAAAAGCACATGGGTTACAGATTGTGGAATCCTCTAACCAAACAATTTATTGTTTCTAGAGATGTTACATTTGATGAACAGAAAAGTTGGTATGCAGATCAAAGTCATACAGCTGAAGAATTTGAAGAAGAGGTAAGAAGATGTGAGAAAGGAAAATCAATTGTGCAGGTAAATAGAGATGAAGACTATATGCAAGCAAGTACATCCACAAGTGGATTAACAAGAAGAAATGAAGAAGCTCCTATATTTGATGAAGAGGTGTATCCAGACACATATGAAGAATGTGAACCAAGAAGGTCAAGCAGGACTAGAAGACAACCAGAAAGGTATTCTTATGATACTTCTTACATAACTCAGAAGAACTATGCATATATGGTCAAAGATGATGAAGAACCCCAGAACTATGATGAAGCTAAAGGTAAGAAGCAATGGGAAGAAGCAATGAAGGAAGAGTTCAATGCACTGGAGGAGAACAAAACATGGGAACTTGTTCCTAAACCAAATGGTAAGAAAGTAATTGGAAATAAATGGGTTTATAAAGTGAAAAAGCTTGCAGATGGAAGTATAGCCAGATACAAAGCTAGATTGGTGGTGAAAGGCTATGCCCAGACCTATGGCATAGATTATGATGAGACATTCAGTCCCGTAGCTAAGATGTCAACTATAAGGACAATCATTGCTATTGCAGCTTCAAAAGGATGGACTCTAAGTCAATTGGATATAAAAAATGCATTCTTGAATGGATACATATCAGATGAGCTATACATGGAACAACCTCAAGGGTTTATAGATTCCAGGTATCCAAATTTTGTTTGCAAGTTGAGAAGAGCATTGTATGGATTGAAGCAAGCTCCAAGAGCTTGGAACTATAGACTGGTGAAGTATCTCAATGATCTTGGATATCAAAGTTCAAAAGCAGACCCAAGTCTAGTTATCAGAAGAACAGAGGAAGGTACAATCTACATTTGTATTTATGTAGATGACATTATAATCACAGGTACTTCAGATGAAGGAATCAAGGAGGTAAAGAGATTGCTTGAAAAAGAATTCAAGATTAGTGACCTAGGAAAGTTATCATACTTTCTTGGAATGGAAGTTACTTATACAGATCATGGCATATATGTGTCACAAGAAAGGTATCTTCTGAACTTTTTGAAGAAGTTTGATATGGAAAATTGCAGAGAAGCTTCAACTCCACTTGAAGTTAATCACAAGCTCAGTAAATATGATGGTGCAGACTACAAAGATATGAGGAAGTATCAATCTCTTGTGGGTAGTTTGATTTATGCTACACTAACAAGACCTGATCTTAGTTATGTAGTGGGAGTTTTGTCACAAGTCATGCATTGTCCAAAGGACCCACATTGGATTGCAGGTCAAAGAGTTCTCAGATATATCAAAGGAACTATAAAGGAAGGATTATATTATCCTTTTACATCAGATTTGAAGTTGAGAGCCTATAGTGATTCAGATTGGGCAGGTAACCAGGATGACAGAAGATCAACTCATGGTTACATGATATACATTGGTGATAAGCTTGTAAGTTGGTGTTCAAAGAAACAACATACAGTAGCATTATCATCAACTGAAGCTGAGTACAAAGGACTTGTGGAAGCAGCTAAGGAGGTCATATGGATGCAGACATTGTTCAAAAGCTTGGGCATTGATCAAGGTACACCTACAATACATGGAGATAATATGAGTTCACTTTATCTTGCAGCAAATCCAGTATTTCATGCAAGGACAAAGCACATAAAGATACAGTATCATTTTCGCAGAGAAAAGGTAATGGAGAAGGAGATTGAAGTGGAGTACATTTCTACTAAAGATCAGTTAGCAGACATAATGACAAAGAGCTTGGATGGTGTGAAGACCAGCAGATTCAAAAGCATGGCAGGAGTAAAAGAAAAGAAGATGATATGAAGAAACAGGGAATGTCAATTAGTGATTGAGGGGGAGCTGTTGGAGAAACAATCACTAATTAGACATATATTTGAAGGTCAAATCTTAGGAAGAAAACCCCATGCCTATGTGAAGGGACAAATTCACAAGTGTATCATACCTGTAAAGTTAGTTCACTTTAGTTCTAGAAGTTTTTTAAAAATCACGGCAATGAGAAAATCTATATAAGTTAGTTAGTATTAACTGACGCGGTGAGAAGAAGAAGAAGGAAGACAATGAGAAAGTGAGAAGAACTCATTTTTGTATGACTGAGTATAGTCGGGCTTCTCTGAGTGAGAAAGCATCTGTAAAATTTCTGAGTTTTTTATAGTTATGAGAAAGAACTGAGTAAAGTTCTGTGTATGAGCCTCTCTCTATCATCTCCATGATTACCTACTGTGTGATGAGTTACAAAGATCAAGTTTTCCAAGCAACTCGATGCCTGGCATCGAATCTCTATTGATAAGTCATATTTTCATTTATATTTTTCATTCAGTACTGAAGTGTTTTGAAAACATGATGTTGTTGGAGCAACTCGATGCCTGGCATCAAATTCCAGTTGATAAGTCATATTGTAAGTGTGCATGAAATCACCTATAGTTTTGGTGTCCAGAAGATCAAGACTTTATGCGGGAAGTCGATGCCCGGCATCGAATCCCTGCTCAAAAGTGGCCAAAAACACTCCAAGTCGATGCCCGGCATCGAATTCTCGTTGCAAGTCGATGCTAAGCATCGAATTCTAATTTTAAACAGGCGCTCTTACTATAACAGGAAAGATTTCCAGTTTTGGAAGGTCATACAGGGTCATCTTGTGAAGGCCATAACTTGCGTTCTAGAGATCCGTTTGATGCATATGATAGTTTGTTGGAAAGCTCTACTCTTCTAGTTTCAGTCTATAAAGTTTCATGGAAAAATAATACTTGAGCTAGGAGAAATTAGCAAAATACTGAAGGTATGTCATTTCGGTGACTAGGAATTTCTATAGAAGCAAAGTTCTCACTTTAGGCTATCACTTCTCAAAGTTTGGAGTGGCAATGAGTTACTGGTGACCATAGAGGTGTTCTAGTGTCACATTAATTCATTTCTTGTGGTGTTTCATACATCAACAGATAGATAGATAGATAGATAGATAGATAGATAGATAGATAGATAGATAGATAGATAGATAGATAGATCCATAGATAGATAAATAGATAGATAGATAGATAGATAGATAGATAGATAGATAGATAAATAGATAGATAGATAGATAGATAGATAGATAGATGGATAGATAGATAGATAGATAGATAGATGGATAGATAGATAGATAGATAGACAGATGGATAGATTTACTCTCCTTCTTTTCCATTTATGACTATCAACATAGCACTTTACATGTGAACTTTCTTTTCAAGAAATTATATGACTTGTTTTCAACTCCAATTCAATCTCGAGACTAGTGGTTCGAATATTAATAGGTAGACGTAACAAACACAAACAGCAAAGTTCAGAGCTCATGAATTCGAGATCCTCGTTGAAGTTGTTTTGGATTGCAATAAAGATGTTCATGATGTGTTAGAGGAACATTCACATGACACACAGACATCAATATTTTCTTGCTCATTCAACTTTGGCGCGACTATATTTGAATGACAAGACACAGAAATGTCCATGAAATAGTGCTCATTTCCCTCTCCAACGTGCATACATATTTTTCAGCAATGTTTCGGTTCGGTTTTTACTGTGTCAGATTTTTCATCCTCACAACTATTCAGAAGCTCCTCTTTCGAGTTATTTACACACATAAAGACATGCATGCATAATCCGTTGTTTTCAATTTAAGGATCAGTCGAACTCTTTATCCTCTCATCATTATTAACTTCCGATTTCCTGAGATCAGAGGAGATTTCAAGTTACAGTTACAGCAAGTAGCAGATCAGAGCAGAGTAATCCTTTATAGAAAACACAACCGAACATGATTCTACAAGGATATGGAGAGATCTTTTAGAAATCCTTTATCAGGGAACAACCTTTCATAGTAGATCCAAAACTCAATTTCCAAAGTATGTGGAGGAAAGTATGCAAAAGGTATTTTCTGATGCATGACGGACTGCACATCTAGTATTTCATTTCTACTGAAATGTGGCATCAGCCCGACACAATGATGGAAACAGATGGATGAGCCTGAATTTCCTCAATCACGAGTGGCTGTACCGGTTCCCAACAAGAAACTCATGTTCTTTGCTTTCAATGAAATCATGCATTGGTTTTGGTCACTGTACTGAAATTGCGCTCCAGTTCCTCCAAAATCTTTCCTTGACGGATTTTCGAACACATTAACATCTAGTGATTCAAACACAACAAATGACCAATCTCGGAACTACTCGTGAAGCTACATTGCCTCATATGCACTCGGTTTGTATCATGATGAGGAACTCTGTAGAGAAGTAGGTTTCGAATATATAAACAAGTCAGAGACCATCATTTCGTTCATGGTAGCAGAGGCTCCTTACCACCGCCATAATCCTCTTCTCCTGTGCTTCATGCGAAAGAGTGATCCTCATCTCGATTTAGAACCATCATTGAAACACTTAGAGCACCATGATAATCTTTGTTTCTTCCAAGTTCATAAACTGCATCTCCTATCATTCGCTGTTGCCCGTGAAGAGGTGCAACGCAGCTCCAAATCATGAACTTCTTCCCTCTGTGCCATACGCGTTTCTTTCAAACGAAGATTCACTTCTCTTTCCTTCAATCCACGAGTTACCAGCCTCCATTTCCCACCTTTCTGTCATCCCTATCCTTACCCATGTATCTTTCGTAACTCATCACCAAATTTCCTCAACCTTTGTGGATGTGAAATGCTTCTATAAACTAGCATGCTGTTAGTTACAAATCATCACGAAAACTAGCTCGTTTCCTATTCTTCTCCAAAATCGACAGCACCCTTTGCACAATCTCCATCAATTTCTTCTATAGGCGTTCTTCCTTGCGTTTGCAAAAGCCTCCTTTCTTTGATCTCTTCTTCGCTTTGTTATAGACCTAGAAATATCTAGCTCTCTCTCCTTTGAGTACTCTTCAGCCACAAAAAAGAGAGGAAAGAAAACCTTCCTCCTCCCCCCTTTAATCTCCGTGCATCCCTTAGTCTTTCGCGGAGTTCCTAGTCCCTAAACAGCCAGGTGCGCTTATTTTCGTCTATACTGTTTATATATTTACATATATCTTATATACATTTACATATAGAATAGATTGTTTTCACGCGCACATTACATGCACATATATATTCTACCACACATGATGCACATTCATATACATACATGTCGTTTAGCCACACACATTCTTTTATCAACACATTTCGCAATATACACATCAAACATATGTTCATACACACATGCCACATATAAACACACATATGTACCCAATCACTATATGCATGTTCTTACACATATATGCATAAGAGCTTTTACGTATTTCAACTTGTACACATATGTATCTATATCTATGGCACACAACTAAGCACATGCGCAAATGCAATACATGCACTTTCTTTTGAGAAAGAACTCTCAATGATAATTTCCCATATAGATTGTTCACCTCAGATGCTAAGGCACTCACTTATATACAGATGTGCAACAGTGACTCATGTACCAATATTCAATAAGAAACACAACCAAGGGTAGAGGTCATCCGGATATGTTCATCATAGCACATGTGCCCCCGCAACTCGTTTCACATAGCTGGCTACTTGCAAGCTCAACGATCAACTAGTAGGGTAGCTAAAGGGCTCTTAACCAATCAAGAACACTCCCCTTGAGAAGGGTGGAGTGACACTGAGATTAATTTTTATGCTCTAAATAGTGCTGACATTATCGGTCAATGCACATTGGGTCTAGACAAGCCCAAGTCAAGTGTGAATTGGAGACAAGGAACTCATGATAATCCCTTGAGCTGCACCCCCTCTAAATCTCCTTGATCGACAAAACTACTAATGTAGAATAATGGATGTGAAGGAGGCATAAGCTAAAGAAAGAAAATTTATATATCCTAGCTGTATTAGGAACATTGTGTGAGAGCAATAGTCTCGAGAAAAAAAGCAAAATAAGAGAACAAAGTAGAAAGGAAAATTGAGGGAGAGATATGAACATATCCGCCCAATTAGCAACTCTAATATATAGCTCCAAGGTGAATGGGGTACCTCACCCTGAAGAGCACATGTGTACCTTCCATGAAATGGGTTCCCAAGCTGAGCACATGGTTTCGCAGATTAGGAAATCACATGAATTCACATGTCCTCTAAATGAATATCATTCAAGCTCTCATGTACTAGTAAGTGGCTAGGAGAAGTTTGGAATCAAGCATAATGTACTTGACAATAAAATAAATCTTAAGGCTCAAAAACCTTCAAATAAAGGTAAATAAAAAATAAATCTCAAGGGTTTCAAACCTAGAAAACTATGGGTTCTACCTCTTAGACCCATGTAGTTATAGATTAGGGATACTCTTACAACATTATAACAAGGAGAAATGAGGTTTGTGTTGCTTACCTCTAAATAGAGTTGGACTGTGATCATATGAATGAACGAGACTCAAAGATTTGGAGAGTTAGATTTTTCTTATCATAAAATTGAGCCAAATAGTTCACCTATGGAGACTATTCTGAACAGCCTTTTAGAGATGCATATGAACATGCATTGCCAGCCTTGTCTACCAAATGGGCTATTATACCTCATATTTGCTCCTGAAAGGCATGAAATACTTCTTGGGATTGTTGTGTGAGAGCAATAGCCTCCACAAAAAATGAAACTACGAGAAGTGACTATCAAGGCCACTCTAGGGAGAGTGATATGCATGTATCCACCAAACTAATGCGTCCAATATTTTGCTCCAGGCTAAGGGAAAACATAACCCTCAAGGGGACATGTGCCTTCCATCAATTGGACTCTTGAGGGGGCTCTTCCAAGGCATGCCTGACGGTTGTTTCCCTTTAAGCTTTGACGTTTGTTGCGGTAGGCTTGGCAAGCATACTGGAGGAGTAGGTCCGAGGAAGGAGCTTTCACTGTTTTGATTGTCTTCATTGCTAGTGGTGAATCCATCCTCTTTACTGGTGGTGTAACCTTCTTGGTTGTCTTCTTTGCTGGTAGAGCATCCAAGGGAATTGTGAGCAGGGTCTTCTTCATAAAGGTTGTCCCGTGGGAGTTCGAACTCATTAATCTCCTTTTCTAGGTTGCAGTACATGTTATTTGAAGGGGCAATGGTCAAAACATTCCTTGCTAGTGCTCCTTGAGGGCTAACTTTCCTCCTATGTCTTACCTCGGTGAACCCTGCAACACGAGTGCCCGCTTCTTCCTCCATCGGAGAGGGGTGGCCCGTAGTGCCAACTTGAGGGAAAGGATTCGGGGCCCCACCTGGTTTAGGCTTATTTCTCTTGGTATTTTGCTTTGAGGGGCAGTCTTTGATCTTGTGACCTTGGAGCCCACAATGGAAGCATGCATTGGGCAAATTCTTATAGGTAATCTCCTGAACCCACATCATACCATCGCCACAGTTTATGGAGATCTTCGCTGGGAGGACCTGGTTCAAGTCCGCTTCAATGCAAATTTGTGGGTGCCAACGTGCCTTGAAAGAGTATTGAGTACCCTCGTAGATTAACCCCCCAACATCCTCTCTTGAGGCCATCGGGCGATCGATTGGTGAAACGATTTCTCGAAGAAATCCATACAAGAAATAGGGTAGATTGGGAAGCTCCACCCAGAGCGGGTAACGAAGAGGCTTTGACTTGTTTGGAACAAAGTCTGGGGTCCACTTAAAAAGGCATAAGTTTGACCGGCCCACCAGCCAGGAGCCGGCTTGGAGGGCCTGGAAGGCCATCTATTCATTCTCAAACACTAGAAGTAGGTGATTCGCCGGCAAGAATTGATAAAAGGAGTTCATTGCCATAATTCTCTATCTTTCGATGCATCTTGAAATCATATACAAGGAGTTATGTAGAAATTTTCTTTCTTTTACGGGATTCATTAATGTTGTGAGGACGACTGTTCTCAAGAGATAACCACGACTTGTTTTTCTCACTCGTTTGGTCCTAAAGTGGCGATCGGCGAAGCAAGAAAAGCCAGCATTATGACCAGAATCAGTGAAGCAGACGCTTCTTGCTGCGTGGTAACTCATGGAAAGCATAACTAGCTACAGTGCAAAGAGTAAACCTTCGTTGCAATTTTTAGAACTTTTTATGATTTTTTTTGAATTTTTTTATCTTTTTTTCAATGCCATTTTTCTTAATAAAATAGAAGAAAAAAGGGATCTCTCTATCATTATGAGTGGGAAAAGAGGTCTAGAAATCTAGAGAATTTTTTTTCATTTTTTTGGATTTTTTTTTGGACTTTATTAGGATCTTTTATCTATTTTTTTAGATATTTTCAACAAAAAAGCGCCTCTTAGCTTTTTTTTATTCCAAAAATGAAAGAGAAGAAAAAACCCATCTCTCTCTACCTCTCAATGCCCTCTCCCTATTTCTCTCCACCCTTTATCTACTATCTCCCTCTACCCCCTCTCTAACCTCTCTCTAACATCACCCCCTACACCTCCACCATATGAAAATTTTTATCCTAGTGGTTATCTGGAGCGAGCCTCAGATGGCCATTGTTTTCAAATTTGGATCAATTTCATGTTTCTTGGCACTAGTATTCTCAAATTTTACATTTATTTTCCCAAAACCCAAGCTTTTCTGCTACTTTTGATCAAAACACACATGTTTTATACACATTTATCATGTGCTTTTTATACCACACATGGTCCACATGGTCTATTTCATCCTTATTTTTCCACATGTTTCATATTTTCTCCTCCTTTTATACGTCCACCATGCCCCACCCTTACCCCTCCTTTTCCTATCCTTCTTAGCCCTTCCACCCTTCCATTAGGAAAAAAGTGAACCTTGCGTGGGCCTTTTAGAGTAAGGAGTGATTAAAGATGGACCAATGAGAAGAGGGTGGTGGACACAGTCTAGTGGCTTAATCACATAGACTAGGCATAGGCTTCCCTTGTTTTTGTTTGGTCAAACATGTAGAAACCTGGTAGAATTCGTGGTTTTCTTTTTGAGTGTGGTTTTCAAAGGCTTACGAATCATTTGGAGCCGTTAGATTTCTTCAGAGATCCAAAGGCTAAGATAAAATGGAAAAAGTCAAGGTGACTTTGATCTTGAACCTTTGGATTGGCTTTAGAACAGACACATAGAATCAAAGCAAGGATGACGGATTGCGCCTATGTTTCTTTGCCGTTGGATTCAACTCAAGATCGAACGATCTAGTTTGAATTCTCTGATGAAAAGGTGTTTCATTCGTAGCCTTTGGATGGAGCTATGATTTCAGTCACATACACATGTTGAATAAACACACGGATGCAATGGTAAAATAACTTATCGAAAACAAAGACATTCATGTTTAGGAGTACCATTCGCAGACAACTTTGCAACAATAATCTTAGGGTGCACATTAGTTTAGATTGGGTCCAAATTCTCAAGAACTTAGACACAGATTAGGCAATGCACTCATATGGACACATAATAATTCACATAGACTTTTCACACCCTCTCATAGAGTAACTATGCTCATGCGTAGCACATTGCACTTTTTATGAGTAACTCATACGAATATATATATTTGAGCTAACATGATTTTTCCGTTTTTCTTTTCCAAATTTGACACCTACATCTTCCATCACAATGGGATTCTACCAAAACTTTTCCAAAAACACTTTTCACCCTTATCGTCACATCCCATGGTGAACTTGGAAATTTATCGTTTCAAAATAATGATAATCATCTTTCTTCAAAGTAGGGAGAGGAAATCCATCCAACATTCACGCCTTCCAAATGTGCAGATCTTAGTAGAACAAAATGCAAAGCTGAGCTGCAACAGAGTTTGATAACTCCACGCAATTGATAACTACATGTTTCACTTGAATCTTACAAGCATGTTTCGTTTGATGATAAACTCATAGAGAAACACATCAATGATAGTGTACCAAACTCATCAACACATCACGGAAGAGAGTCAATGAGAAATATACATATCTATTAGGACTAGATTTAGATGAATGATTTATAGCCTTCAATTTCTTGTTGACATCTCATCATCATTGCTTTCTTAAGGTAGTTAATAGATCCATGCAAGTTTTGAGATTATATCAAGCTCTTTCAATCAATAAATCATGCTAACTGCTACTTGTCTTATTCATTTTCCTATGAGATTTATTGCTAGGGTTGACATTAGCAACATTTATGGAATAAAACTACATAAGTGTCCATTTTTAAAATAATTGAAAAGAAAAAGCTTAATCAGACTACCAAGTTAGTATAATGTATTGCATGTAGTACCATTGTTCAAATGAGAAGGCTATATGCTAATTCTTATTGTTAATGTGATTCTAAGTATATGATCTGAAACACTTTCAAAATAGATGTTTGGCTATCTAAATCCCTTCCAAATTTGTTAGTGCTCCCTAGAACATGAGATATGTATTCATAAAGCACTAAAATTATGGGCTTTAATGTTGAGAGTGATGGATGGATGCACTCAGGAAATCAGTTGGTGCTGCAAAACCTGCTTCACACCTGCCCTCTTTTCTCTTCAGATATGCTTAGTACACTTGCTTAGCTTCCAAATGACACAAAGAAACCATATATGTACTTTGGAAATGATTTGGGTAATGATCAAATCAAAACAGATACCTTGGTACTTCAAAAACAAGCAAAACTTTCTATTCCTGTATTGATACCTGCTCAGACTTTTACTCAGTATGTCCAGCACACTTAAAATTGGAACAATTCCTTTTGGGAGTATTAATGTACCTTAGTAAGCTACCAATCACAAGTGGAATCACTTCAATTGATAAACTATGCACTGAGAAATAAGTTTAGCAAAATTATAATCACCCCCGACTTTTCAGGAACTCTGCAGACAAATACCAGTGTGCACTTCGACTCGTATTTCTCCCAAATGACTGAATGGAATCCTTTGAAATTTTGTATGCTTGTAGTAGACCTTGAGCTGGTTCCAATGAGCTATAGAACACTTGATTTGGTTCAGTAGATCCAGAGAAATGCCCTGATGAAGTTGACAGACTTGGAGTAGGTGACTCAGACAAAAACTAGAGATGATGAATGTATACTTCTATTGATATATGTGTTTGTACAATCTCATTAGCTTGCCAAGCACAGCTAAATGAGGTATTGTGGTGTTGGCTATAGATTAACCTTCACCCACAATGAATTACAATGAGATTTTGCCTCGGGGAGTGAGCTGAAGTGAGAGTGTAACCCGCGACTTTTTGCTACATCTTTTATAGGAGTTTGATCTTCATTTGAATTTGAAATTCAAACTTAGGCTCCCTTGAATCTCTCCTCTAAAAGTAGGGAGATATTCTCTCTATCTCAACAATCAAATTTCCACGACTCTAATGTTAGGTGGATGACTTAAAGTGATTACAAACAAATGATAAGTCACTTAGACTTTTACAAGTGGTAAAAGAGTATGAACATATAAGCATATGTTCTCATGAGTCTTCCTTTAGGTGAAGCCTAGATAATCCTTTGTCCATGCTAATCTTCCATAAGTTCAAGGGTCCAAGCCAATGTGTGTAGGCTTGTCTTGCACCAACAGCTCCCCCTCAAGCCAAACACTTTGGCTTAAGTCTTCTTCTTCATTCTTCAATTACTTCCTGCAATCCAATCATGGATTTGAATCTGCATAACTTGTTTCCATCCAATGCCTTTGTAAGTAAATCTGCACACTGCATATTAGTAGAGACATAGATCAATTGTATATCTTTACTTAGCAATTTCTCTCTCACATAGTGGTAATGAACCTCTATGTGTTTTGTTCTGGCATGATAAATTGGGTTTGCTGCAAGATGAAGAGAGCTAGTGTTGTCTCCAAATATGATAGGTGGTCTTGTGAGTAGACCTAACTCTGTATATAGGAGCTTCAACCAGATAGCTTCTTGAGTAGCATTTGCAAGTCCTCTATATTCTGCTTCAGTGGATGACAATGCCACTGTAGGTTGCTTCTTAGCTGACCAAGAGATAGGCTTATCCCCTGCAAAACAAATATAACCTGAGGTGCTTCTCCTATCATCCTTGCATCCTGCCCAATCTGCATCTGAGTAAACTTTAATATCAATGTCTGATGTGTAAGGAAAATACAAACCATGACTTTGAGTTCCCTTGAGGTATTTCAAGATCTTCTTTGCTGCCTCTAGGTGAGGTACCCTTGGTTTGTGCATGAATTGACTAAGCACACTTACTCCATATGCTATGTCAATTCTTGTCAAGGTAGCATAGTTCAAACTACCCACCATACTTTGGTATCCTGTAATGTCTGTGATTTCTTCTCCTTCATGAGCACTTAGCTTTTGGTTAACCTCCATTGGAGTAGTAGATACCTTAGCATCCTGCAAACCAAACTTTTTGACCATATCCTGTACATACTTCTTTTGGGTAATGTAGATACCTGAATTTGTGTAGATCAATTCAAGACCTAGGAAATATTTTAGTAATCCAAGATCACTAATCTTGAATTCTTTCATCATTTGTCCTTTGATGTGTCTAATCCCATTGACATCATTTCTTGTAATGATGATGTCATCAACATAGACACATAAGTAGATTACCTCTGTACTACTTCTCTTTATGAATAGAGAAGTGTCTGCTTTGCTCATCACAAATCCTTGGTCTAGAAGGTAGGTGGTCAATCTATAATTCCATGCTCTAGGTGCCTGCTTCAAACCATACAGAGCCTTCTTCAATTTACAAACATAATGTACCTTTTTTGGATCTTCATAGCCAGGTGGTTGTGACATGTAGACTTCTTCAGATATCCATCCATTCAGGAATGCATTCTTCACATCCAATTGGTACATGTTCCAATTCTTGGATGCAGCTACACTCACCAAAACTCTGATAGTTGGCATCTTGGCCACAGGAGAAAATGTCTCCTCATAATCAATGCCTTGGGTTTGTGCAAAACCCTTGGCTACCAACCTAGCTTTGTACCTGTTAATTGTTCCATCTGAATTCTTCTTCAATTTGTAGATCCATTTGGATCCTATTACCTTCATAGAATCTTTCTTGGGTACCAAGTCCCAAGTATCACTCTCTTTGAGGGCTTCTATCTCCTCATCCATGGCTTCTCTCCATTCTGGCTTTGTAATTGCTTCTTCATAGGTACCTGGTTCTTCATTCAACAAGTCTTTTGCAAGATATACAGAGTGTTTAGTTACAAGTGATGTGTCATACCCAAATCTGATAGGTTTCTTCTTCTCTCTCTGAGATCTTCTCATAGCTTGAGTAGAAGTTTCTGCCTTGTCCTCCAATTGCTTCATCTTCATCTTTCCTTTGGATTTCCAAGCCTTGAACTCTTCAAGGTTTATGGTATCATCATCTGAGCTTGAGTCTTCTTGCTGAGTTGGCTCTTCCTTGGTAAGCTTTGGAAAATCTTCCTCCATGTCATAGGGTAAATTCACTTTCCTGCATTCATTCTCATACCATGAGTCATTTTCATCAAATATGACATCTCTGCTTACCTTGAACCCTTTGTTTGTGGGGTTGTAGAATCTGTATCCCTTTTGGTTCAAATCATAACCAATGAAGATACATTTCTCTGCCTTTGGGTCTAGCTTTCCTCTTACCTGTGAGGGAATATGCACATATGCTATACATCCAAAGATTTTGCAATGATCTAGAGAGGGTCTCTTACCATGCCAAGCTTCATATGGAGTCATGCCATCAAGTGATTTGGATGGCAACCTATTGATGAGGTAAGTGGCAGTGGACACACTCTCTGCCCATAGGTAATTTGGCAACTTTTTTTCATTGAGCATAGACCTAGCTGTTTCCACTATAAGTCTATTCCTTCTTTCTGCTACCCCATTTTGTTCAGGTGAGTACCTTGTAGTGATCTCCCTCTTGATGCCTCTTTCCTGCAAGAAATCTTCAAACTCATTGGAGAAGTACTCTCCTCCACCATCTGACCTTAGTCTCTTCAAGCTTCTACCTGTTTGATTCTCAACAAGTGCAAGATACCTCTTGAAACAATTAAACACCATCTTTATGCTTCATAAAGTATAGAATGGTCCATCTGCTATAATCATCAATGAAGGACACATAATACCTTGAACCAGAAATGGAAGGGTCCTTGCTAGGTCCCCAAACATCTGTGTGTACCAAGTCTAGGTAGTCTTCATGCATGAAACCTTTCCTTGAGTAGGGTAATCTGTGAGACTTACCAAATTGACATGATCCACATTTATAAATCATGTGTTGCTTGGATACATTAGGTATCCCAAGCACACATTGATCCCTGCACATTTGCTTGAGAGTCCTTTCTCCTATGTGCCCTAATCTTTTATGCCATATCTCTAGCTCTGAAAGTGTCTGATCCTTGTAATTATACAAAGCAATGTTTTTTGTATCTTCTAGCTCAAATGTAAATAATCTACCTGATTTCTCCCCTTTGGCTATCCTTCTGAATCCTTGTTTTGGGTCCTCCACATATGCTCCATGTTGTGTGAATCTGACCTGCAAACCTTTCTCCAGAATCTGACCTACACTCATTAAATTCTTAGTTATTGTTGGTACATAGAGTACCCTGCTTAATAGGTTCTGATTACCATCACATGTCTTCACATTTCCAATTTTGACAACAGAGTGCTTAGTGTCATCACCTGTTTGTACCTGATGTTTGCCCTTGGGCTCTTCCAAATCAGAAAGTAGTGCTACATTGCCAGCTACATGGTTAGAACATCCTGAATCAATGTAAAATAAATGATCAGCATTTGTACCTATCTTGGAGGTCATATTCATGATCAATAAGGAGTCATCCTGCTCCTCAGTGTAGTTGTTGTAGTCTCTTCTATTTCTGAATCCACCTTGGTAATTTCCATTGTGGTTGTTGTTGTAGTTGTTGTTGTATTGGTTGTTGTACCCATTGTAGCTTTGATGTTGGTTGAATCTGCCTCTCCCTTGAGAGTATCCACCCCTTGAGTAGCCTCTTCCTCTCTGATTTTTGTAGTTCTTGTAGCATTCATCTGTGGTATGATTGGACAATCCACAGATGTTGCAAGGTGATGAGTTGTAGGGTCTCCCCCTACCTGACTTACCTCCTCTGCCTCTTCCTCTAGATGACCTACCTCTCCCTGCATAATTAGCTTGAGAGGTAGACCCTTCTTCATCCTGTTTCTTCTTGCCTTTATCTTTAACTTTCTTATCAGTATAGAGAGCAGAGGGGTTGTTACCTTTTGATTGATCTCCAGCTTTGGTGAACTTTGCTTCATGTGTAAATAGTTGGCCCATGAGTGTTGTGAGATCAGGGGTATGCATGTCCATGTAGAGGTCCATTGCAGTGGTGAAACTTTCCCACTTATCATCTGCCTTGAGTCCATTTGTCACTTGCCTGACTATTTGTTCCTCTTCAATTTCCTCTCCAATGCTTGCTAGTTGGTCTGCCACATCTTTGATCTTTGTCACATAATCTGAGACTGATTGCTTGGGCTGCTTCTTAAGTGTTGTGAACTCTATCCATAATTGATTCTTCCTAGCCCTTGTGTTGGAAGAAAAGTAATTTGACAAGGTTTCCCAAGTCTCTTGGGAAGTCTTACAGTTCCTTACATGAGGTAAAAGAAAGTCAGATATAGAGTTTAAGAGATAAGACCTTGCCAAAGCATCCTTTGCACACCATTGGTTAAGTCTTTCATGCTCATCCTTTGTAGGTAGTCCTCTAGTCTTGAATGAGGGCAACTCCTCATCTCCTGATATGTATCCAAATAGACTTCTCCCTTGTAGATAGGTCTTCATTCTCAATGACCAAGCCTGATAATTGTTTCTATCCAATTTGTCAATGAAGGAAGGGAAACCATCACCCATGTTTACCATCTTTGCTCTGATACCACTGTTGAGAGTGATGGATGGATGCACTCAGGAAATCAGTTGGTGCTGCAAAACCTGCTTCACACCTGCCCTCTTTTCTCTTCAGATATGCTTAGTACACTTGCTTAGCTTCCAAATGACACAAAGAAACCATATATGTACTTTGGAAATGATTTGGGTAATGATCAAATCAAAACAGATACCTTGGTACTTCAAAAACAAGCAAAACTTTCTATTCCTGTATTGATACCTGCTCAGACTTTTACTCAGTATGTCCAGCACACTTAAAATTGGAACAATTCCTTTTGGGAGTATTAATGTACCTTAGTAAGCTACCAATCACAAGTGGAATCACTTCAATTGATAAACTATGCACTGAGAAATAAGTTTAGCAAAATTATAATCACCCCCGACTTTTCAGGAACTCTGGAGACAAATACCAGTGTGCACTTCGACTCGCTTTTCTCCCAAATGACTGAATGGAATCCTTTGAAATTTTGTATGCTTGTAGTAGACCTTGAGCTGGTTCCAATGAGCTATAGAACACTTGATTTGGTTCAGTAGATCCAGAGAAATGCCCTGATGAAGTTGACAGACTTGGAGTAGGTGACTCAGACAAAAACCAGAGATGATGAATGTATACTTCTATTGATATATGTGTTTGTACAATCTCATTAGCTTGCCAAGCACAGCTAAATGAGGTATTGTGGTGTTGGCTATAGAGTAACCTTCACCCACAATGAATTACAATGAGATTTTGCCTCGGGGAGTGAGCTGAAGTGAGAGTGTAACCCGTGACTTTTTGCTACATCTTTTATAGGAGTTTGATCTTCATTTGAATTTGAAATTCAAACTTAGGCTCCCTTGAATCTCTCCTCTAAAAGTAGGGAGATATTCTCTCTATCTCAACAATCAAATTTCCACGACTCTAATGTTAGGTGGATGACTTAAAGTGATTACAAACAAATGATAAGTCACTTAGACTTTTACAAGTGGTAAAAGAGTATGAACATATAAGCATATGTTCTCATGAGTCTTCCTTTAGGTGAAGCCTAGATAATCCTTTGTCCATGCTAATCTTCCATAAGTTCAAGGGTCCAAGCCAATGTGTGTAGGCTTGTCTTGCACCAACATTTAATCCACAGTGGGAATGCATACTGGCTCAAAGTTATGATTTTGCAATCTATGTTTGTAGTTTGAGGATCACTCAAATGACAAACCAATTAGAATGCAAATTCCTAACATATGATGCAACTCATGAGCATCTTTTTGAAGATAGGTCTTTTCATCACTCTAAAACTGCTCAAGCATCCAACAACTTCAAGTTCAGATTAAAAACATATGTGTGAGACAATTAGAAAAGAGTATTATTCTAATCAAGAGTCACTATGGAATCAATGTAACTAACTTTTTCAATATTCTCCAAACTTGTCACATACCTACCTTTGGTAGTGATCCTATTTTAGGACACTTTTTCAAGAAGCCATGTGCAACCAATAACTCTTTTGATTCAATTTAATTCCCAATGGCATGCACAAATGTATATAACTACATATCTGCTTAATCAAAATCGAGGCACATCATATGTTCTTATCTATGCATCTCTCTATCTCTCTCTTGCATACTCTATTACTATGTTCAAGATTTTTGCTCTTAGGGATCAAGATATCCCAACAACTTCTATCTACACAACATTCTACAAGTGATATCAGAGTTTTCTCCATGTAGATGCCATGAGCAATAAGGATATTGGTGGAGATGATATTGTTCTCAGGCACAACATCAATGACTGATTGAATGGTGATGAATCAATCAAGACAAGAGGCCGTATGCCATGGATTGATGATCAAGACCTTGTGCTTGACAATCTGGTTATTCAAGGCTCCATAAATCGAGTGCCATAGCAGTCACATGTAACTGATCCACTTTATGAGCCATTCTTGCCCCTCAAGAAGCCCTTTTGGAATACTTTCTAATGGTGCCGTAGTTAGTGAGTCGTCCTTCATTTCATATGGTGCATTTGTGGTTGACTCCTTGAATTGTGGATCATGCTTAAGGGATTTCTTGAGAGCCATAGATGATGGCATCAATGTTGGATTTTTAGAAGCTCGCACATTGAGCTCCATCAAGTCACCTACATGCTATCTCAGTTCATGGCTAACAATGCGTAAGCCAATTCACTTGGCTCTCACTAGATATGGAGTCTATTCTCAAGCTTCTCTCTCACAGACCCAGATGGGTGTTTCTGAAGGAGAACATGACACACCTAAATCATGAGCATACTCTACTTCAAGGACTCTACATTGATCATAGCCAAATAGTTTTTTGAGGATAGAGAATCAACCCTTCATCAAGGCAAGTTGGGCAAGGATCCCTGTATTTATAAAATGGTGCCATTGGAGTGATTGGCTAGAGTGGACAGTCATGCTTTTCAAGATAAAAAATCCCTTCATTCAGCAACTCAGTGGAAGTAGAAATGTTTACATAGTAGTAAAGGCTTTGAGATTGATGTTGTACCTAAATCGAATAACTTGAGCATGATCATTGTATACATGTCTTATTGTTCTACCTATTTTCCTTCAAAGTAAATAAACATGTAAGGGATTAGATACTACATAGGCAATAAACAAGCATTTGCTAAGACTTTCCCAATTTTATTTTCCAAAAGTGCCAAAGAATATTCCAAGTGCATGCAAAACATCAAAGGAAATCAATGACCAACGAGTCTATCATTGATGATCATATTTAAAGGATGCACAAATAGGAAATCAACCTAATATGGTCCTCAAAAATATTCTAGGTGGGCAAAGCAATGCATACCTAATATGGTAAAACCATCTTCTACAATATGGAAAGCCGAAACAAATACTCCCTAGCAACCTAGTATTGCGAAAACAAAATCACACATGTATACAAGAAAATAGAGCATAATAAATCCAATGTGTTAGACTTTAGCTTCTGCAAAAAACCCAACTAGTTCACACAAATCCAATGAAGAATTCAATCACCCAATGTGGTGGATCAAATCCAATGTGATATAACAAACCCAATGTGATATCCTAATATGGCATATTTAAATCCCATGTAAATGTCCAATGTGACATGCCCAATGTGGCAAGCAACTACATTCAACTATTTTGTTCCATCTCTTGAGTTTGTTCTTCAGTGTAATTATTGTAATCTATCCTTCCTCTATATCCTCGTTGAGGATTTGGATTGTTGAAGATGGTGTTGTTGTATCCATTGAAGTTGTTTGGTCTACCTCTTGTATTTCCATAGCTTCCTCTATTGAATCCTATTCCTCTCTAATTTGTGGGGTTCCTAAAACAAATCTCAGTTGAATGATTAGCTAGGCCACATATGGCACATGGAGAGGAGCTTTGAAATCTCCCCATTCCTTCTCTTCGTCCTCTACCCCTTCTTCTTGAACCTTTACCTCTACCAACAAAATTTTCTTTAGAGGTACTACCTTCATCATCAGATCTTTAACCTTTACCTTTCCTATCCTTACTCTTATTCTTATTCATGTATAGGGTAGAGGATTGGTTAACTTCTCAGTTGTCTCCATTCTTCATAAGATTTGGCTTATGATTGAACAATTGTCCCATGTAGAGAGAGAGAAGAGAGGAAGGGAGAGTGTACAAAGGCCATTATGCCATATCTCCCTTTTTTGCTCCATCTTTCTTCAACAAATCCTTCCTTCCCCCCTTTTTTCCTTTCTTTCTTTCTTCTTTTGTCTACTACGCTCTGAATAATCTAAACGTAGAGCTTGCGAAGCTAGAGAGAGAGAGAGAGGAGAGAGAGAGAAAGAGAGAGAGAGAGGGGATAATAAGAAGATAGTGACAACTTTGCGAGATAGTATCTAATTTATTTCCTACTCAATACATTTTTTCTACAAATTTGTACTCAAAGAGGTGATTCAATTATCTCGAGTTTGATTTATTCTTAGAGTCCCTATGTAATATCCAAAGGGTATAAATATATGATCTTTTATAATCAAAGATTTTTTTCCCCCTCTATTTATTGTAGATTATGTGTGTAGGTGGAGAAAGAATAGAGAGAGTATAGAGGGATCCTCGCAGGCCATGGCTTTAGAGATGGTGGTGCAAAGTAATGTGCAATGCATGGGGAGGGAGAGAGAGAGAGAGAGATAGAGAGAGAGAGATAGTGAGTGAGAGAGAGAGAAACCACAAAGAGAGAGAGGGGTCGAATGGTGCACACAGAGGATAGTAGGGAAATGTGTGAGAGAGAGAGAGAGAAAGAGAGAGAGAGAGAGAAAGAGAGAGAGAAAGGGAGAATTAAATAAGCATGTGAATGGGTGAGTGGACATACATATGCATGAACAAATGCATGTATGTATGTTTTGAGTAAACACATACATGAATGCATGCAAGTAAGTATGTATGTGCATGATGCATGCTAATAAGTATGCATGCATTTGAATGAAAATGAGTACATGCATATGAGCATGCATGTATGAGATGTACTTAAGCATGTAAATTTAACTATGAGCATACATGTGTGTAAATGAGAATATATGCATATGCATAAATAAAGATTGTAAACATGTGCATAAGTGTGTATATATGAGAATGCATATGTATGCATACGAGTAAATATATGAATGTATGTACATATAAGTAAATGCATGAATACATGTATGAGTAAATATATATGCATAAGTTTAGAGTATATGTATATTAGCATGCATGTGCATGAGTACGTGTATGCATGTGAGATGTTAGCATATACCCATAGATATTCACTTTAACTCAAAGATGGATACTATTTAAAGAGTTGGTTTTTCCACGAAACGATTTGAATTGTTAATTGGTTTGCATTAATTTAAAGGATCATTATATGCATGGATATGTCTCCATGTCATAATCCATACAAGAGACGGAATGAATATGTCTAATCATAAAGATTAACATGTCTCGTCATTTTCTTAATTAAAAAAAATAATTGAGGAAATAGTTAGTGAGGTAGTAGTCTCATAGAGATTTCATGCTGCTCTTTGAGGGAATTCCAAAATTTATTGCAATTTGGAGGGCACGTAGCTCATAGGGCTTTCTATAAGCTGACCACTTTTCAAGTCATTTGGATACTTTTACAAAGGTGAGAGGACCTCTACACTAGTAGTGCTGCTAAAAGAGGTAGGGCCTGAAACAAGTGACATAGGCCTATTACAAAGGGCATATCTCTTTATTGGTAGATCCAAATTAAATGACGCTTATTGGAGATGAAAGGATGGTAGATTAATTTGGTGCATACTAATGTTCATTAACTTTAGAGATTATTTGATAGGTCAAATGAGCTCTGCACATCAAAGTGCAGCCTCTAGAAATTATGAAATGACGAAAGACAAAGTCACATAGAGGTGATTGGTTCTCTTAGCTCATTCCCTCAAATTGAATTATTGTTTATTCTAAAGTTATTTAAACACCTCCAAATAGTGCGTACAAAATTTCAAGATGAACTCTTTCTCCAATTAGGAGATAGAAAGAGGAGTAAACATCAGCCTCTATAAATTTTTACAATAATGCATGTAGAGAGGCTTAGTATATTGGTCATTATGGAGGATACAAACGTCCAAGTACTATGAAACTTATACCAATATGATATACCCAATATGAAACTTAGACCCTATGAGATACCCAAAATTCAAGTATTTTGGAATTGTTTGTCATAGTTAGAAGATATTATAAAAGTGTAGCAACATTGTTTCTAGGCTCACTTAAGCGCATGTGTAGTAGAGATAGAATTATACTTTTGAATACGTATTTGATTGAATTTTAAATTGAAATTTTGTTAGACCAAACTAGATAAGTTATCTAGATTTGGGTGCAAAGAAGAGGAAATTTGGATTTTGTTTGATCAGTCCAAGGGCTTCAAGAAGATGACCCTGTACATTTTCACGGTTGGTGGTCAAGTACTCGACCCTTCTAGTAAACTCGCTATAAAACTCTGTGCAAATATTCAAATCAAATGATTTTGTGCCTAATGAAAGCTTGTCAAAAGCTACAAAAGGCTAGAGAATTTTATACATTTTCTATTAGCAAAAATTAGTTTAAATTAAGATTTAATCTGCTACTATTGCAAATTGTTTATGCAGGAGATGTTGTTGAAAGGAAAAGATTTTGCACAAGTTTTTATGATACTTTTTTGAGATGGTGTGATGAGCATGGGCTAGCTATGCCCTAGATACATGTTTATTGATCATTGGTTTATGGTGTTCATTCTTTGTAGGACAGAGGAGACTGTCGAAAGTTTCAAGAATATATATAGTGACATGAGAACATGGAACAAGAGAACTTTGCGAGTTGTTCTAATTTCATATAAAGTCACATGATTTGATGTTTGATGCAAGCCACATCCTTCACAACTCTAGTTGAGTTGATTCAATAAATAATTTCTCAGTTTTGAACTCAAGATGAGTTGATGTTATAGATAGTTATGGGTGATAGAGTCATAGGAATGACTCTCTTCTTTCCATCAAGGGAAGGAAAAACTTCATGAACACTTCATGATTTGATTACATTATTTATGGTTGTGAGTACTCACCAAGTTATTCTTATTGTTTTGGAGAGAAGTGTTCGACTTTAATCTCATACATGCATCTATGTGGGATATAAATTTTGGTGGTATGGGACATCAAACTTTGTATTCTACCGAGGTGTAGAACAGATGGTATGGGAGAGAAGTCTTTGAGATTGTAATTTTGATATCATTTGGAGTTCATTCATATCATCTTCTTATTATTAGACAACAAAGGGGCAGTTGAGGGAGACACTTTGTATGTGATCGCAAACAAGGCAAGTATGCAGGCGAGCAGCCTAGAAGCGGAAAGGCAAGGTTTGCACATAAGAACTATGAATAGACAATTGCATTACGAAGAAATTCCTAGAGTACGTACTACTTTACTTGATATGCCTGAGAATAGGCCATGGTTCATACATAGTGTGTATGAGGTGAGCTAGATGCTTAACCTAGTGGGCTACGAGTGTGCACACATCTACTTACCATTTTTCAGTGTATTTGGTGGACTCATATTATGGTCCTCGTTATATCTTGGAGTACCAAATTATTATAGTAGTTTACTTGAGACACCTTATTCCTAGTTAGGACTGATTTGATCATACTAACAGTTAGATGGTGATCATGGATAAAGAAAGTTTCATCCACTTGGAACATCTTGCATGCTATTATTGAAAAGGCAGTGGTAGTTCCACTAATTGCTACACTTTCTTAGTACGTCTTCATTTGGCATGATGGACTTAGTTCCACAGAGTGGATTGGGACTTACTTTGTATGGGAGAGATTTTGATCCATAATTTGGAATATATATATATATATATATATATATATATATATGATACATCGACATTTCGATCCATAGTTTGGATGTGACAGATTGAGATCTTGGTCCATATGTTGGATCATTGACAGATTGATATCTTGGTCCATATTTTGGATCATTGATAGAACGATATCTTGGTCCATAGTCTCGACCATTGATAGATTGACATCTTGGTCCACAATCTGGATCATTGATAGCTTATCATCTTGGATTCAAAGTTTGGATCATGATGAGAATTTCTTGAGTTTCATTTCATTATAGTGAGTAAATCAAGCAGATTTACTCGACCTTAGAGATTAAGCACTATTTGGGAAAGATTTGCATTTATCTTAAGTATTTTTCCACAAAGATCGGGACATAGTCACATTGTTTTGGATTAGCATAATAGTTTTCATTACGCTAGTGGAGTTAGTGATTTTGCACAATTTTTACCATATGACAAGCTATCAATGGGTATCCCAGGGAGACAAGGGCAAGTTGCCAAGGTTTCTACAAGTGAAAAGCCATCACAAGTTAATGGTCAAGGTCTAGGCATAGGGAGTCCGAGGATATTTCAAGTACTTATGCTATGTACATATAAACGCATTGGGCCTTAGAGGGATTCCTACAGTATACCCAATGCAAGGACTACTATTTATGGATGGAAATGCTAGATAGGAAGTGGAGGGATGAGTGGTCCTCATTTTGATTATCTAGTATTTCAGACATCTAGTACACTCTACTCTTATTATTCGGAGTCACAGATTCTGATTCCCAGGTTTATAGATCCTTCTATATCATTGAGGACAATGATCTTTAGGAGGGCAAGAGAGTGTTATATTCCAGAGATGTAGATGCTTGGAGGAACGAGAAGTTCCTTGCTCAGGGGATAGCCAAGGCCCAAAGCCAAAGAGTTCCTACGAGGTACCTACTCATTATGGCCAGTTGAGTAGAGGGACCTTAGAGAGAACTCTAGATGGTGACTAGGCAAGGGCTATAAATAGGTTGGGAGGTGAGTCCCAGGCATGTCATTCTCCACTTCTCACATGCCCCGACATCCTTTGGTGACCTCGATGTGAACTCAACATGCAACCTTCATAAATATGCATGATATGCACATATATTTAAAATTATTTAGCATCTATCCATGATATTTTGATATTTGTGTATGTTTCTTGACTTGATTTGCAGGTTGGCCCATCGGGACGATGTGTAGGTTTGGTGGCGGTAGATAATGCAAGGATTTTATCAATTCGACCATCATCTAGAAAAAATATAACTTTTCTTCCAAAGTGGTCATCTTTAAACTCTTAAAAATCTCCTTGATATGACTTGTTGAATTAACTAACCTCTCTCTTGAGTATCTAGGGGTTGAAGAAGTTGAACATGTGCTCTCATTATCACAAGGAGAGATATTTGACTTGTATATTTAAACCTTATATATATGTAATACTCAACATAAATATGCCTATCCCTTAGATGCACCCTATCTATATTATTATTTCATACCATCTATGTAGCCAAGTGATCGTATGAGGCCTTAAATATTGTGTGATATCCGATGCTTTTACCCTATGTTCTTAAGTGTTTGTGTGTAAGGTCCCCTATGATATTGTAAGGATTATCATATGTATGAGAGTAATTAACATTGCATATTTATGTTTGTGAATGTATGTGCATGGGTATGATTAAGTATGTGGTCATGTGTAAGAATGTGCACTGATGTAGGAGGCATGGATAAGAGTGAATTGAGCCTATACATGTGTGATGGCATGTGTATGTAAGGGTGTATGCCTATGTGACAGTATAATCATAAATAGATGTATCTTATGTTTGCATTGACATATGTGTTTTTCTGTGGAAATCCTTTAAGAGCCCTCAAGTCGGTGAGTTGTGCATATATATATATATATATATATATATATATATATATATATATATATATATATATATATATATATATATATATATATATATATATATATATATATATATATATATATATAGGTGAATGAATTTTCTTGGACATTTGGGCTAAAAAATGGTATGTATATATATGCGTGAGTAGCTAATTTTGTACACGTTTTTATTGTAATGTATGTGTGTAGATTGGTACTTAAAATGATATGAATATGTGGGTTGGTCTATATGATTGAATGTGAGTATGTGGATGTATGTGCATATGTGCTAGTGCGTTATTTTGTGTATTTAAACGAATTTACCTATATGTGAAAATAAGCCTATAAATCTATATGTGTTGATGCCTATGAGCATGGTTATTTATTCATGTGATGTAAAAATGTATGTCCTAACATTATATATATATATATGTGTGTGTGTGTGTGTTTGTTTGTATATCCTGATGCACTTTATTGATTAAAATAAAGAGTAAAAATAAAAACAAACATGTGTATATAACCATATGTGTATGCATAGATAGTAGTATGTGTGTGCATATATGAGTATTTCTCAATGGGTACATATATGTCTATGTGAATGCATATATGAGGTTTTAGCTATATGTGTGTGTGTTATGGTATGATGTAGTCTATGTGATTAATTAAAATATACCCTAAAACATACAGATTAATAACTTTAATACACTAAAATAAAATACACAATAGAAGAAATAATTACAAAACAAAAAAGTGCATGTAGAATGTGCATACGTGAGTGTAACTGTCTTGTGCGTATGAATAGTATGTGTGTGTGATTTTTGTAAGTAGGAGATGTGTATGTGCTAGAATGAATGAATATAGCAAAATACGTGTATGTAATTGCTAATTTAGATAGAGATGCATGCACATGTTTGAGTTTACATATATGTGTTTTGTTTCTTTGAATATTTTGGAATAGAGAGAGCGAGACATTCTGCTGCAAGCATGGATGGAAGCGAGTACAAACAAATTTTAGACTTAAGCAATGAGGGAGAGAGAGAGAAATAATTTTGTTGCCTTGTTTCTCGAGCTCCGCGCGATATTAGTCACGCTACCCTTTGCATGTGCCGAATCATTCTGCTATACCAACTACGGTTTATGCATATACGCGTGAAGGGAAATAGGCTATGGATAGTTAGTTTCATCCATTACACTCATGAAAGTATCGTCTCGATTCTTTCAACATAAGCCACCGCTATGCATTATGGAAGGAAGAAATTAATCTGATACGCATGTATATTTAAAAACACAGTTACTTCTGATCACAATTTACCAATCAATCCGTTGCTTCTGTGAACTTGGAAGGGAGACCATGCTATAATCAGACTCTGAATTAGATTTCTATACAGAAACTTATAGAAAAGGATCACTACACTTATGCTCAAGTTCTGAAAGGTTATGGCTTCATCTCCAGCTGCATATAGAATGTCACACTTTGGTTTGTGTTTAGATAGCATCATACCAGGTTAAACTTGCTACTCTCCAAACATGCGATGAGTCGTGCATCTTTATCACAAATACATGTTTGCACACATGCTATGTTCTATATATTTTGTTTTTCTCAGGATCTCTAGCAAGTTAATTTAAAGAGGAAATTATTATTATTTGCTTTGACTGACCTTAGAGGGGTCGGTTTGTAATGGAAGAGAGATTCACATTGTTAAAGGAACTGAGAGAGAGAGAGAGATCGATTGTAGCAAAACTCATAGTGCAGAGAAAGCTTCATGAATAGTTGGATATTCAATCACAATTGGAAGTGTGCATTGAGGCTGGAAACAAAATGCTTCTCTAATCATACTTGGCAGATCGAGATTGATCACAACACTATAGGGATGGTGACTATACAACGTGCAAATAGAGAGATAGATTCTGCTCCCTCCCTTGCCTCTTGATTTTTGGAGACAACAATGCAACTCACTCAAATGGCACTAAGTCCCTCACAAGAGAGAGAGAGAGGCACAACCTCTCCCTCACTCCTTTGTGGCTACAAGCTATCTTGAATGCAGAGCATACTTATGCGTGTGTGTGTGTGTGTGTGTGAGGGAGAGAGAGAGTGGGAGAGAGAGAGAGAGAGAGGCTGAGAAAAAATTCTTGTTCCCTTTGACTGCTAACCTAGAGACATGTAGATGAAGGTGAAGATGGAGATGTGAAAGGATAAAGAGAGAGAGAGAAAATGAGAGAGAAAGAGAGTGACATTCACAACCTCTCCCCCCTCAAGAGTGAGAGAGACAAAGAGAGGCACAAACTATTCCCCCTTTCTCCTTCCTGGCTATAGGCAATCCTGAACACAGAGCTCACATGAGCCCACACGAGAGAGAGAGAGGGAGAGACACAGGGGTGGAATGGTGCACATAGAGGATAGCAGGGAAATATGAGAGAGAGAGAGAGAAAGTGAGAATTAAATAAGTATGTGAGTGGGTGAGTGGACATGCATCTACATGAACAAATGCATGTATGTATGTTTTGAGTAAACACATGCATGGATGTATGCAAGTAAGTATGTATGTGCATGATGAACAGCTTGCTTAGGTTGCTTCCTTAGTGTTGTGAATTCAATCCACAACTGATTTTTCCTAGCCCTTGTATTGGAGGAAAAATATGATGACAAGGTTTCCCAAGTTTCTTGGGATGTCTTACAATTTCTTATATGTGGCAAAAGAAAGTCAGAGATAGAGTTGAGTAAATAAGACCTTGCCAATGCATCCTTAGCACACCATGTGTTGAGTTTTTCTTGTTCTTCCTTGGTTGGCAATCCTCTTGCTTTGAATGAAGGCAATTCCTCATCTCCTGAGATGTATCCATAGAGACTCCTTCCTTGTAAGTAGGTCTTCATCCTTAGAGACCAAGCTTGATAGTTATTCCTGTCCAATTTATCAATAAATGAAGGAAAAACATCTCCCATTTTACCTCTATTCCTCTGATACCACTGTTGGGAAAGATGGATGGATGCTCCAAGAGACTGAGTAGGTACTCCTACACCTGCT
>MU261825.1:2500-10000 GCA_020310875.1 Ceratopteris richardii | reverse complement strand
TCTTGCCTCTCTTGCTCCAAGATTGGCTCTTCAAGGTCAGCCATGTCCCCAGGTTCATCTGCAAGTGGGGGAACAGGCTCCCTTGAAGCTGATTGGAATCTCTCCGTATCTGCAATGTGCTTCCTTCCAACCTCTTGGTCTTCATCTGGGCATTCATTCAGCCCATTGATTCTCATTCTAATGAAGCTCACTTGAGCATCATCCTTCTCCACAGCTATGCAGTGCCTGAACATCTTTAAGGAGCAAGCCAGAGTCGTGCAGGAAACCTCTTAGAGGCTTCAATCAACAATGACTAATGAAAATTGTGAAAATTGAAATTACCTGTGCCCGAAAAAAGGTCTAGGACCCAGTCATCATCATTGGAAAATAGCTGAAGCAATCTCATTATGAGTTTTTTGTGGCTTCTGATAAGGGTTAACCAATGTCATGTCCCCAGCTACATGACGAAGTTTCTTGGTAACGGCTGGGAACATGAGCACATTTGAGATCCCATTCTCATTGCAATGCTCCCTGACTCTCCTTTTGCTTACTTCATCATAATAGCCCACTGTAATGCATTCAGTGGCACTCACAAACCGATGCAAAGGAGTGTGATTTACGTTTGTCTTCACCCTGCAAAAAAGAACTATGAGTCACATAGGGCATCATGAAAGCCATGGAGATAGAAAGAAGATTACTTACCAAGTGAGGCACTCCACAGCATGACATCTTGCCTTCAGAGCAGTTGAAACAGAGAAAGACTGGTCTCTGCTATGGAAAATTACTATCCTCCAAAGAGGAGACATAGTCAACTCTGCAAAATCAGTGACCATCTTCCGAATCTGAGGGTGTTTGAAGGGTTCATCATCATTAACTGATCCTAACATCCTAAATCCATAGGGTATGTCTGCTATGAGAAGGGAGAAATGTTTTCTAGGCACAACAGAACAAATATTATTTACATCACTACAGAACACATTGTAATATACAGGCCTAAGGGGGTCTAGGGGATTGGAGAAACATTTAAGATCGGGTTCATCATCAAAATCCATCTCCTTCGCTTTCAGTCTAGATTTCTCATGCCTTGCTCTTTGAATGTGAGCAAGGAATGCAGGGGGGCAATCATCTAGTACCTCTGTAGACTTACTTTTCCTTGGTTTCTGCAGAACAAATTGGAAAAACAATTAGAAGAGCTCTTCAGTACAGCAAACAGAACATAAAGAACGGATGTATGGCATCGATTTCTTGTTGGGGTAGATGCTAGGCATCGACCTTCTACTAAAAATCGATGCTTGGCATCGACCTAGGGACCTAAGTCGATGCCTGGCATCGACTTTTGCCACGAGGTCGATGCCAGGCATCGACTTTGTTGCAGGTCGATGCCAGGCATCGACTTATGTTGCAAGTCGATGCCAGGCATCGACTTATGCCCCCAAGTCGATACCAGGCATCGACTTATGCTGCAAGTCGATGCCAGGCATCGACTTATGCCCCCAAGTCGATGCCAGGCATCGACTTATGCCCCCATGTTGATGCCATGCAATGCATCAAATTGTTTAGTATGAAATATTCTGATAAGAGAATCTACCCAATCACGAAACAGGATGAAATATTCTGATAAGGCTTTGTAGGATGATGTGGTTGGATAGTCTGCTTGGACCTCTGTCCAAGAAAGCAACCCAGCCTCTTCATCATCACCTCCTGAATCTTCATGTACACTTTATGACTACAGACACATAAATATAAAAGAGACTAGGTTAGACAAGAAGCATGGGAGGAGGGAAAAAGGATCTAGGAATAACATACATACTTATTGAGCTCAGTCACCATCTCCTCGAGGCTCAACTCCTTCGAGATTACCCTTGACAAAGTTGATATGATCAATGTATCATCCTTGATTCCTTGAAGGGCCCTCCACCGGGTCAGCTTCATGTCCTTAGGAGCCTCCTCAATTGAAAGGTCAACTTTCCTTCCCTTTCCCCTCAGATCAATTTGTGGGTCTGGCCTCGACTTTCGTTGCTTCTGGCCCTTGACCTCCTTGTGCTCCCACATTGTGAAGATTCTATCCTGAAGATCCCAAATCTCACCTGATCTGAATGCCAGTTGAAACCATGGGTCATATTTCCTCAAAGCATCTGACTTTCTATTCTCATCCAATGCAATTCCAACCTCAATAAGGCATTGCTTTCGTAGATTGGGATGTATTCTCCCAGCTTCCTTCACAAGACAATCTTCGTATTCATGGTGGAAGAACCGAATTCTCTCTATGGACGACATTTTCTGCCTATAGTCATTATCGTTGTTGTGATCCCAAGCAAGAAGCTTGGCTTCCTCAGTTGTAAGACCAGCATATATCTTACACTCTGCATACCTAAAGAAAAATGTAGTAGGGTGCTCCTTCACTAACTGTCTACGAGCCTCTGCAGAGTGTGAACCTCCAATCACATAATAAGTGTACTCCTCAAACAAATTCTCATTGAAATCCTCCACACAGCTGCACTCATGCGGATCCACCATTACAAGGAATGGCACAACAGTAGCATGAGGATTAATTTTCATTTTCTTCTTAAGATTTTGGACATGCAAATTATGTGGCTCCCTGATCTCAAGGGGCCTCCTCCCTGTGACTGGATCCACTGGTGGCCTGTGGATAATATTAATAGGCAGGTGGAAACAACTGCCCCTTCTTCACAACTTTTCTTCTAGCTATGTCCTCCCTCATCTTATTCTGCTCAGTGCCAAGCACACCAGATGCAAGCTCTCCACCAGGTGCAACAATAATGTCCCCAGAGCTAGAGCTTGAGTCAGAAAAGTCCTCTTCTGCAATTATCTTCTTTTTCTTTTGGGGCTTTTTCTGCACACTCTGCTTACCCCTTGCCTTTACAGGGGTCGTCTTCTTGTGCTGTGTTGGCATGATATTTCCCTGTATCCATGGCATCAGGTCCTTGATGAAATTCACTGAGTCTCTGCATATCTGAGCTAGCTCCTCTGGAACACAACATTCTGGGCATAAGAAATCCATCTTGCATATGACATTTCTTAATCCCTTCGATGTCTCCACCAAGAAAAGCAGGTTGTCAGAATCTTCATCTTCATAATCCAATTTGTAAACAAGGCCATACTGAAAACCTTGTGTTGTCGTGATCTTTCCTCTGCCATAGGCCCCTGCGAACACAAGGAGGACTGCATTCTTCTCTTCAACGTACTGAAGGCACCATTCGAGATTTGTCATGTCCCGAAGTGGACGATCTGTCTTCATGACCTCTGTCTCCCTCGACCTTTCCTTCATATTTGGATCCTCCACAGGAATTTTAATGCTACTCTGTCCACCTGAGGATATTCCTAGTGGGTTGCTGGCCTTCTCAGAGGATAATGGTGCAATAATTTTCTTTGCCTTTGCTTGGTGACCACTGCCTTTGTCACGTTGCTGGTCAGCAGAGCCCATGGTGACTCTGAGCTTCTTGATGGGCCTTTCATCCTTGTACTCCGCATCCCTGAAAGCAATTGGAAATATCAAGCAATAAGAAATATCAGCCCATGTCCATGCAAGGCATGGATTTTTGAGCTTCAGGTCGATGCCAGGCATCGATGTTTAAGTGCATGTCGATGCCAGGCATCGACTTTGTGTGCAAGTCGATGCCAGGCATCGACTTGAGGGTGAAAGTCGATGCTAGGCATCGAGTTGGGGGTGCAAGAGTCGATGAATGGCATCCATTTTTGGGCCCAAGTCGATGCCCTGGCATCGACTTTTGGGCCAAGTCGATGCCTGGCATCGACTTTTACCCTCAAGTCGATGCCTGGCATTGACTTGAACACAAAGTCGATGCCTGGCATCGACTTGGGCACAAAAGTCAATGCCAAGCATCGATTTGGGCCCAAAAGCCGATGCCAAGCATCGATTTTGCACCCAAAAGTCGATGCCTGGCATCGACTTTTCAGTGCATGATGATGCTGGCAAGCCGATGCTTGGCATCGTTTTTTGGGACCAAGTCGATGCCTGGCATCGACTTGGGGCTGCAAGTCGATGCCAGGCATCGACTTGCACCGACAAGTCGATGCCAGGCATCGACTTGCAGGAGCAAGTCGATGCCAGGCATCGACTTGGGGCTGCAAGTCGATGCCAGGCATCGACTTGCAGCCCCAAGTCGATGCCTGGCATCGACTTGCTCCTGCAAGTCGATGCCTGGCATCGACTTGCAATCCTAAGTCGATGCCTGGCATCGACTTGCAATCCTAAGTCGATGCCTGGCATCGACTTACACCTTAAAGTCGATGCCAGGCATGGACCTGTACATGCTTTGGATCCATATTTCTAGAGGCAAGAAAAATAAAGACCTAGAAATGAGAAATTTACACAGACATACAGAGGGAATCTTTTTGGAATCTTTTTTTTAGTTATGATTTTGTCTACCTCTTGGTACTTTTGCCAACATTCTTCTTCTCCATCAGGCTTGGCTTGCTGGTATGCTGACCTCTGTGCTCCATGGCTGTCTGTGCTCTGCTGCTCTCTCTTGCTCGTGGATTTTGAAAATGCGAATGATCTCCTCCTCTGGTATTTATAGGCAATTGGGTAACTTGAACCAGAAACTAACTGGATCTAACTGAATGAGTCCACTTGCTAACTAAATCTGTCAACTTATCTAACCAGGGAATAGCACCCACACAAATAGGCTGTTTCAGAGCCACTTTAATGAAATATTCATAGACCCTTACAACTATTTATATACATTTGCATAGAAATTACATTTCAATGGCAAGAGTATGGTATGTCCATGAGGATGTCTAAACTCATGTAGAGATTTGTTTCTAAGAATCTCTTTCTTGGGAGAAAATCAAGTCAAAGTTGTGTTTAATGTGGGAGACTAATGACATCTTCATAGTATTACCCTCCACACTTTAGTTCATATTCACATTTATCTTGTAACTCACTGTTGAAATGGAAAATCACTATGAATAAACATTCTAGTACAGAACCTTGCAACTATTTATATACATTTGCATGGAAATTAAACTTCAATGGCAACAGTATGGTATGTACATGAGGATTTCTAATCTCATGTAGATGTTTTTTCTTAGAGTCTGTTGCTTGGGAGAAAATTAGGTCTAAGTTGTGAGATTAATGACATCTTTATAGTGTTATCCTCCACATTTTAGTTCATATTCACATTTATCTTGTAACACATTGTTGAAATGGAAAATCAATGTATGAATATACTTTCTGTGTGCCTCTTTTACACATAATTCTTTTCAATATACTTTCATCTACCTCTTTGATATCTAGCCAAGACCACAATAAAACCTAATCCTTGAAATCTTAACCAAATGTAAAATTTCTTCTTGTATAGTGTTCAATGGGCATAGCATATTCCAGTTGGAACTCAACTTGGATATATTCCAGTTGTAAAATTTCTTCTTGTAAAATTTCATCCAAACAATTTTATTATATATTCCTATTGGAACACAACTTTGATATATTTTGATTCATTCACAATGCTTAGACTGAATGACTCATATGAAGTTAGAAATCAACTGTGTTTCTCATTTGAATCAAAAGTGAATCAAATCTTTGGTTCCCTTATTAGTGTATATTTGAGTAATTAAGTGATTTGATGTAATTTTGATGTTTTATGTTATTTAATGTACTTTAATAAGCTTTTGATTTCATATCTTCTTGATGTGACATTTGATGTGATATCTTCACTTGATCTCGGATTTCTACTTATTAAAAAGGTCATTCATCTTCAGTCTTCTGTGAACTCAGTGAAGATGAGCTCAATCTTTTCAGTGGATGCTTGGGCATCAGCTTCCTCTGCTCATATTGATTCATTGTTCTCAGTTGAGCCTTTCCAGAGAAGTGATGATCCCTATGATTTAGAACGTGCTGATGATTCCATGTTTTCTGTTGAGTCATTTAAGTTATCCAATTCAGAGTGCAATGCTGCTCATACAAATGCACCTCTTGATCTCCCATCTGATCCAACCATTGATCTCCCTTCTGACTCAAGTGCATGTGGAGCAACGAAAAAGCAAAGCAGGCTCAATCTACGATTTAAAAGAAGGTCTCGTGAAGTAAGTCGAAAAAGATTTAAATTTCTTACTTCAGATAGACAGATTGCATTGGATATTGTGAAGCATTGTTGTGGTTTGAAATGCTTGTATAATTTAGGGATGAAGAAACTAAAGCACATAAGAGAAAAATTCCTCCATTAGATAGTGAAAGGCAAGATATATACCTTGTTCTTGCATGCAAATGATTGAGGATAACATGTCAGTAACGCGTGTTGGTTTTGAATATTTCTTTACTCAAGGGATGCCATGCTGTAGGGCTGCATTTAAAATTGCAATGGGTGTAGGAAATTTTAGAATACATAGGGTTCAACAAGGGTTTTTGAATGGGGATCTCATTTTGGATACGTTCCATGGTGGGACCAAAGGATCTGTTTGGACGTCATGCAATGAATTGGATGATGAACTATTTAGCTTGCATTGTGAAGTTATGCCTACAACTGGAAGGTTGCACTTGTCAAATAACTTTACTCGTCGAGAGGTATTTCAAATATATAGAGAAGACATGGAAAATAGAAATGAGAAGTATGTGTTGTATCGTCACTTTACTCGATTATGGAAGGAGGAGTTTAACAATGTTTCTATTCCTCGTAAAGTTAGAATGGGTGAATGTTCAGTTTGTGCCACTTTGAAAAACATGGCAAAAGGGGCTACAACACCACAGGGAAAAGCATAATTTTAAAAACCTTCTTAACAACCATCGTGACAGTCAAGCATTAGAGAGAAAGAAAGCAATTCATTCATCGAAGTAAGGCACTCAGAAATCCGGAGCGTTATATGTGTTTGTTGATCGATGGTATGGATCAAAAAAAAAACTTGTTTGCCACATTTTTTATCGCATCCCTAAGGACATTGGAGATGAAGTCCTTGTGCAAATGCATTTGGTTGGTGCTTTGGTATACAATGGAACTGTAATGTCCAAGGTTTTCTTCACATATTCCGAATGTGCATAATGATCCAAACCTTACAGTTACTGTCATTCATCGTGTTTTGCAATCATGGAAGGGTGTCTTTTGCCACCAACTCTATATTTGCAACTAGATAATACTCCAAGAGAGAATAAAAATTCTACAGTCTTTGGATATTTAAGCATGCTTGTTGAAAAACAGGTATTTCAGAAGGTTAAGGTAAATTTTCTTCTGGTTGGCCACACTCATGATCACATTGATCAAATGTTCAGTACTTTCTCTAAGAAGTTGGCACGTAACAATGCTTTTACTCTTCCGATTTTATCTGAGCTGATCTCAGAAGCATATACTCCAAAACCAGAAGTTCAACACCTCACACAGATTTATGACTTTAAGCACTTTTGCTCAATGGGCCTTGATAACAGTGCTAAGGTTTTGGCTCCATTGCACAATATTAGTTTCAACCATGTATTCTTGATGAGGAGGGTTGATGAAATAACCCTTTTATTTGCAAAGCAGTATTCATCTTCTCTTGGGTGGGAGCCTA
>MU261824.1:72500-75000 GCA_020310875.1 Ceratopteris richardii | reverse complement strand
TCTGTTTCTCTACCATAGCTTTGATTCCCTTTTCATTAAAATGTCCTAACCTCTTATGCCAGAGGTCTAGTTCTGTAAATACCTCATCACCATGTGTGATCAAGGCTTGACCAACATTTCCTTGTACTTTCAGAGTAAAAAGTCTACCTTCCTTTTTACCATGGACAATCTGTTTGTATCCATTCTCTGGATCTTCAACAAATACTCCTTCATTTGTAAACCAGACTTGAAAACCTTTTTCTACTATCTGAACCACACTGATCAGATTCTTCGGAATTGTTGGAACATACAAAACATTTGTTAGTAGGTCAGCTCCATTCTTACATTTTACTTTTCCAATTGACCTTACATTATGTTTTGTGTTATCACTTGTCTGTACTGTATGATTTGAAATACCTCCCTCAAGTTCTGATAATAATTCTATATTTCTTAACAAATGATTTGAACAACCAAAGTCAATATAGAATACCTTGAGGTCTTCATTCTCTGACACACTTATCGAGTTCATCATCAACGTCGTATGATCGTCATTTTGCGTATCATTCGCATAGTTGTAGTAGGTAGTGTTGTGAGACTGATTCTGTCCCCAACCTCTTGCTCCACCTCTACCATATCTGCCTCTTTGGCTTTGTCTTCCTCTTTGATATCTTCCGCTTCTGCCTCTACTATTATTGTTCTGATTCTGATTTGATCCTTGTGAATTATGCCAGCAATCATGAGCCAAATGATTGCTTAATCCGCAGATCCAGCAAGCCTTCTTGTTACCTCTTCCTTTTGTATTACTTCTACTTTTATTTCTGACATTACCTCGTCCTCTTGCATAATTTGCTTGAGCAGTCACTTCTTCTTCATCTCTCTCTTTTCCTTTATCACCTTTCTTCTTATTCTTTGCATACATAGCCGAACTATGTCCTTTTTCTCCATCTGTCTTCAAATCTTGCTCAAACGTTAGCATTAGTCCAAGCAACTGATTTAAATCTGGTACAAAATGATTTAAAGACAGTTCAATTGAGAGAACGAAAGGTTTCCACCTTTCATCTCCTCTCAAACCTGTAAGCACTTGAGCTATTAACCTGTGGTCTTCGATATCTTCACCAATCGATCCAAGACTGTCTGCCAAGTCCTTCATCTTAGTGACATAATCACTAATGCTTTGACTTTGCTTTTTCTTGAATGTTGTGAACTCCGACCATAATCTAGCCTTTCTAGCTTTTGTAGTATTTTGGAAGTGATCTTCCAACGCTCTCCATATATCTTTTGCTTTCTCCAGACCTCTGATGTGCGAAAATAGATTATCTGTAACAGTATTATGGATATATGCTCTTGTCGTTGCATCTTTCTTCTGCCACAGCTTCAAGGCTTCTAATTCTTCTTTCTTCGGTTGACTGTCGTCTTCAAAAGTCAGCTTCTTTTCTTCTCCTGTTACATATATCATTAAGTCCTTACTCATAAGTAAGGCTTCCATGCGCATTACCCATGCCGGATAATTATCTCTGTCCAATTTGTCAATAGAAATGTGATCTGCCATGATCTTCTTGTTTTCTATTACTTCCGGTGAGTGTAACGTTAAAGGATTTTACCTTTTGTAAACCTTTACCTTGAGAATGACTTAGGAACACTTCTTGATGTCATTTGCTATCGATCTCTTCAGCTTTCACCTTTCTTTATGAGAATTCTTCAAATTTTCTTTCCGTTTCTTCTTCTAAGAAACCTTTTCTGCTCTTCAGAACCTTTCATGCTCTGATTCCACTGTTGTGGTTAACATGCTCTGATACCACTATTGGTTCAGCGCTTATTGCGGAATTCGCTTACACCACAAAAACTAAGCTAGAGTGATGTTAGAACACCTCTATAAACATCAGTAGCTTAGCAAACTCTCTGAAACTGAAAACTTATAACTGTATTTAGTGAACACCGAAAATTCACTTTACAGAAAGCTTCATGTTTCCTTCAAGCTTCAATGCTGAACTTATTTACTTCAGTCTTTACACTACTGTGTTTACTTATAGTTAAATAACTTTTGCGTCACTTAGCTTTGTCAAAACTGTGTTTTGAACTTACCAAAATTCCACCGGAACTTCACCGGACTGTCACAGGCCTGTCACCGGAATCTTACCGGAATGTCACCAGAATCAACTGCAATTCTGTTTGTAATTACTTCAAATGTGTATACATGAAGTAAGGAAGTGATATCTGAACTTCCTTCACTGAGTGCACTCTATTTGAAGTTTAAGAAAAACTTCACCAGTTCTAGATGCTTCTTTCCGGTCAAACTTTGTACTGTGTGTACATATTCATTTCACCGAAACCTTTGATCAACTTATAGTTGAAACTCCTAGCTTCAAGATCAGCTATCACTCATGAAAATCTTTACACTGTGTTACGAGGTCTAACTCTCAGAAGTACCGGAAAAAACATTTACTGAGAAAACTGTAATTGTTAACTAACTTTCACAATAACATGAAATCTCTCAGATTTCTTCACATACAAAGAATGCGCT
>MU261824.1:60000-65000 GCA_020310875.1 Ceratopteris richardii | reverse complement strand
GAGAGATGCTCAAGCTAGGAGCATTATCTATATGGCAGCCAATGAGTACTTGCTACCTCACATTAGAGGTCTTGAAAGTGCAAGTGATATATGGAATGCTTTGGAGGAGCATTTTCAAAACACCACAAAGTCAAGGAAGGCATCTTTGTGGGAAGAATTTACCACTTTAAAGAAGAAGGCTTCTCAATCCATCTCAGACTATGTAACAAGGATGAAGGACATTGCATATGCATTAGGAGCAATTGATGAAGACATTGAGGAGGATAAATTGGTAAGGCAAATCCTCATAGGGTTGAGAAGTGATGACAAATGGAAGCCATTCATTTTGTCTACTGAATTATCACTTGATCATTTTACTCCTGACTTAAATCAGTTGCTAGGACATATGTTAACCTTTGAGCAGGATGTCAAAGGTGAAGGTGACAAAAGTGCAGGTCATGCAATGTATTCAAAGGATAAGAAGAAAAATAGCAAAGGGAAATAACAAGCAAATGAAGATGAAGGCACAACTAGCCAAGCTAACTTCCTAAGAGGAAGAGGAGGTGGCAAAGGTAGAGGAAGAGGCAGGAGTAATAAAGATGGAGTCAAGGCTTGCTGGATTTGTGGTAAGACAAATCACTTAGCTAATGATTGTTGGCATAATAATCAGAGTAATGGTGGATATAATCAAAATTTTAATTCAAGAGGAAGAGGTGGCAGAAATCAAAGAGGTAATTTCAGAGGTAGAGGTAGTAGAGGTCACTTTGGAAGAAATGCAGGTAGAGGATTCCAAAGTCAACAATACAACAATACCTACTACAATTATGCTTCAGATCAGAAGGAGGATTCAACATTGATAATGAATGCAACTTGTGAAAGGCAAAGTGAAGACCAAAGAGTCTTCTACATTGACTCAAGGTGTAGCAATCACCTGAGTGGCAACATAGCTTTGATGACTGATTTGGAAAATAAGGTAACTAATCATGTAGTTCAAACAGGTGACAATACAAAGCACAATGTGAAGTCAATTGGATCGGTGAAGGCCAAGGATGGTAGCACTCTTTTGAGTAAGTTCTTGTATGTTCCTACAATTCCTAAGAATCTGATAAGTGTAGGACAAATTGTTGAAAAGGGTTATGAAGTTAGCTTCACTAATGAAGGAGTGTTTGTGGAGGACCCTAGCAATGGGTATAAACAGATTGTTTTAGGGAAAAAAGAAGGAAGATTGTTCACATTGAAGATCCAAGGTAATGTTGGTCATGCATTGTTCACCTATGGAGGACATAAGATCTCTGAGTTAGATCTTTGGCACAAGAGGCTTGGACATTTCAATGAAAGAGGTATCAAAGATATGATTAATAATGGATCAGTGCTTGGATTGCCTAATGTTGCAGGTCAACATATGACATACAGATGTGAGGCATGTCAATTAGGTAAGGCTCATAAGCAATCTTATTCCAAGCATGGTTTTATGTATTCAGAAAAGCTTGAATTGGTACACAGAGATGTGTGGGGGCCATCAAAGGATTTCAGTATTAATGGTTCAAGGTATTATGTGATTTATGTTGATGATGCTACCAGATGGATCACTATTTATGTGATCAAAGATAAGTCAGAGGTATTCAATACATTCAAACATTATCATGTGTATGCAGAGAGAATTACAGGTCATAAGTTGAAAAGACTAAGGTCAGATGGAGGTGGAGAGTATTTTTCTAATGAGTTCAGTGATTACTTGTGGAATGCAGGTATAAAAAGAGAAATTACTTGCAGGTACTCTCCTCAACAAAATGGTGTAGCAGAAAGGAGGAATAGAACTCTTGTTGAATTTGCAAGGTCAATGATGAAGAAGAAAAATTGCCCTAATTATTTGTGGGCTGAGGCTGTAAACACAGCTACTTATTTGGTTAATAGGTTACCATGTAAAGATTTGCAGGGTATGACACCATATGAGGCATGGTGGGGTAAGAGACCTACATTAGATCATTGCAAAGTATTTGGATGTTTGGCATATGCATATGTGCCATCACAATTAAGGCACAAATTGGAACATAAAGCAGAAAAATATGTTTTTATTGGATATGATGATAAGCAGATGGGATATAGGTTGTGGAGTCCATCCACAAAACAATTCCTTGTATCTAAGGATGTTACATTTGATGAGCAAGGTACTTGGTATGCAGGTACAATCAATATTAATGCAGGTGATGAAGAAGTTGTGAATCAAAAGAAAGGAAAATCAAAGGTTCAGATATTTGATGAAGAGGAGAACAATGAAGTGCAGGTTGAAGTTGAAAAAATGCCAAGATTTGATCCTGAGTGTGATGAACCGAAAACCTCAAGGAGTGGAGAACTTAGAAGGTCATCAAGACACAAGTGGCAACCTACAAGGTATAGCTATGACACTTCTTTTTTGGCTACCAAAGATTATGCTTATATGATAAAGGCAGATGAAGACCCTTCTACATATGAAGAGGCAAAAGGTAGGAAAATTGGGAGAAAGCTATGCAAGAAGAATATGATGCATTGATGGAGAATCAGACATGGGAGTTGGTTCCTAAACCAAATAGCCAAAAGATCATTGGATGTAAATGGGTCTACAAGACAAAGAGGTTTGAGGATGGAAGTGTGTCTAGGTATAAAGCTAGACTTGTTGTGAAAGGTTTTGCTCAGACTTATGGTGTAGATTATGATGAGACCTATAGTCCTGTGGCAAAGATGACAACCATCAGGACACTCATAGCTATTTCTGCATGTAAAGGTTGGAAATTATGTCAATTAGATGTGAAGAATGCTTCTTTAAATGGTTATATTTCAGATGATGTTTTCATGGAGCAACCACAAAGATTCAAAGATGGAAGGTATCCAGATCATGTGTGCAAGCTCAAGAGAGCTTTGTATGGTTTGAAGCAGGCCCCAAGGGCATGGAATTATAGACTTGTAAAGTTCTTGAAAGAACTTGGATTTCAAGTATCTAAAGCAGATAGTAGCTTGCTTATTAAAGCAAATGATGATGGGTTCATATATATGTGCATATATGTTGATGATATAATTCTTACCTGTACAGATGAGAAAGGCATTCAAAGCCTAAAGAAGCAAATGGAGAAAGAATTTAAGATCAGTGATTTTGGAGACTTGTCATATTTTTTGGGCATGGAGATTTCATACACTCAACATGGAGTGTATGTGACTCAAGAAAGGTATTTGAGAAACTTGTTAATCAAGTTTAAGATGAATGATTGCAGGGTAGCACCTACTCCAATGGAGATGAATCACAAATTGAGCAGATATGGAGGAGAAGAGTTCAAGGACATGAAGTTATATCAAAGTTTGGTTGGTAGTCTGATTTATGCTACACTAACTAGGCCTGACTTATCATATGCAGTGGGAGTATTGTCTCAATTCATGCATTGCCCTAGGAAAGAACATTGGATTGCAGGTCAAAGAGTGTTGAGGTACATTAAGGGTACACTCAAAGAGGGTTTGTATTATGGTTTTACATCAGATACAAACATCAATATATATAGTGATGCAGATTGGGAAGGTAATCCTGATGATAGGAGATCAACATATGCATACTTGTGTTATGTGGGAGATAAGTTAATTTCTTGGTGTTCAAAGAAGCAACACACAGTTGTTTTGTCATCTACAGAGGCTGAGTACAAAGGTATGGTTGAAGCTGCAAAGGAAGTGATATGGCTTAAAACTCTCATGAAGAGTTTTGACATCATACAGAGTACACCTACCTTTCATGGAGATAACATGAGTTCATTGTATTTAGCTGCTAACCCTGTGTTTCATGCAAGGACCAAACACATTGAGATTTAGTATCACTTTCTAAGAGACAAGGTGATGGATAAAGAGATTGAAGTCATACATACTTCAACAAAAGATCAGATAGCTGATATGCTAACCAAAAGCTTGGATGGACCAAAGTTACAGAGATTCAAAGACATGGCGGGTATAAAGAAGATAGAGAAAACCTCAATTGATTATTGAGGGGGAGCTGTTGGTGCAGGGCAATCAACAATTGAAGTTTTAATGAAGATTTGGAAGTCAAAGATTGAAGGAAAGTTCAAATTATGAAGCATGGAGGAAGTGCATATTCAGAGGATGAAGATGTGTACACATATGTACATTAATTCAGAGATAGTTCACTTATACTTTTGTATAGTCATGAGATTGTAAATATTTGCCTATATATACAAGGAAAAAGTCGGGGAAAATATGAGAGAGCATGAAAATAATGTAATCAGTAGTTGTATGAGTCATTAGACATCTTAGAAGTGATTTGAGTCTCTCTCATCACTCAGTTGTAAATTTCTTCAAAAAAGGATGAAAAATTGCACCCGATGTTTCTGTGCATTCTCCTTCTATGCTTGATCATTTCAAGAATCCTTTTGTAGATGTCTAAGTCCATAGTTAATGAGTCTATGGTTAAAGTTTGAGATCCTAATTGTAAACAGGCTGTGAGAATTATGTGTAGGAACATTCATATGTGAAGAAGTGTTCACTGGTTCCTGAAACAAGTGCAAAATTTGATATTAATGTTTTGGTCAGTTCTCCTTCCACAGTGTAAAGTTTTGAGCAAGCAAGCACTCAATCTTTAAGTTGGAAGGTAAGCTATTTGTGGCTAAAAGCATTTTCATAAACAAGTTCTACTTTGAGAGAACCAAGTGTTAAAAAGTATAGGTGTCTAAATCAACTTCTCAGAAGAGCAGTTTTAAACATAGGTAACTTGTTGAGCTCATTTCTCAAGATACACTGAACTTTTGGATTGATTCAGCTTGGAGTAGGTCTGCAAACTATAGACGACACCTTGTGCAAAGTTTCATAAAAAACTCTACACAATTGATAAGGTAATGAGAGAGATATGTGCAGCAAAAATCTGCGCAGTCATCTCCTTCACAGATTTTTCAAAATCTTCATAATTAATCATTGATCCTCTAAAATTGGTGAAAGTTTGAGTTACTCTTGTTATAGAGGTGCTCTAATTACAAGAGTAGCTTGTTCTTTTGGAG
>MU261824.1:7500-50000 GCA_020310875.1 Ceratopteris richardii | reverse complement strand
ATCTATCTATCTAGCTATCTATCTATCTATCTATCTATCTATCTATCTATCTATCTATCTATCTATCTATGTATCTATCTATCTATCTATTGATCTAATGATCTACCAATCTATCTATTGGGGAGAAATTTCACTCCAATACACGGAGTGGAAGTTAGAGAACCTCTTTTCGAATCTGTCTTGTAAGACACATGCTTACTAATACCTAATTTTATCACAACTTAGAGATCCAATAGCTCTCAAATGATGTCCACACATAGTAGACTTATATAGCTTTCTAACACGCTATAGAACACTCTGTTTGGATTTCATTTGACTAGGCAACCGACTGCTCAAAGATAGACTACCTGTCATCTCAGGTTATGCAAAAAACTGAGGTTCACAAGAAGTCTTCCCAGTAACTATTAGAGAATGATTCTACAAAGATATTTGTGATACAGAGAGCACTAGAGATAAGCTTTCCAACAAGATATTATATGCATTAAATGGATAAGTATGTAGAGAGATATCACCTTCACAAGGTGGTTTTGTTCAGAAAAGGTATGCGGCTAGAATACCTATCTTTCTTGTAGCACCCTATTGAGGTACCCTCTGATATCCATTGGTGAGAGAATGACCAGCTACGCTTCTACACCATCTCCTTGTCATCTCCACAAATTTCCGCGTTCAAATGACCTCTATATATAGACGTATGGGCATGGGACTTTTCACCTACCCTGCATCTTCTCTCACCTCTTGACTTTCCATTTCATGTCCTTTGTCCTTCCATTTCCTTGGGTGACTTTTGATGCTCCAAATCACTCCATATGGATAAGATCACGATGGTTTTGAGTATTTGATCTCTCTATTTATATTTTGGCTTTTGTACAAGCCATAAATAACTTATCCCTTTTTAATTCAACACTCTACTTTAAGGTTATGAGTGTAGGCTTTATATTTTCAAGGCCTAACTTCATTTTGGGCTTACAACAAATACATAAATGATGAAGAGGTAAATAATGAGAGATGAGTATGTTCCAAGCCTCCCAATTGGTGCTTGCACAAGTTCCATAACTTTCAACCCTCCCCCTCAAGCTACAATTGGGAGTCCATACTACTCTCCAATTCTTGTCTTCTTCGCCTTTTGCTTCTTTTGCCCTTGTATGTCTTCCTTTGATTGGTTGGTGATCTTCCATCTTTTCTTTGAAGCTTCTTTGGCTTCCTTCCAGCTATAGCTTTGCTTCTTTGGCTCTTTGCAAGAGGTTTTCCTCAACCCTATCAAGAAACATGCCTCATACAAAATTTTTTAATCAATTGAGATCTCCTTGGCCTCATATACCTTTGTTGCTGCACTCTCTTCTTTGTTGTCCTTTCTTTGAGAATCTCTCTTCTTCTATACCTTCATGGCTTCATGTCTTCTAGGCTTGCATGCTTTGCTTTGATCCTCCCTTGTCTTTGGATCATCTTCAAATTTGTCTATGGGTGCAATCTTTACATCTCCTTTTGACATCATCATGGTTATCATGCTTTCTTTCAACTTGTCTTCATGACTTCTTTTGCATCATGGCTGCTCCTTGCTTTCTTGGCATTCCTTCCATATTGATGGCTCCTCTTAGTGCTTCAATTTACCTTTAGTGGCTGCTCTTACTCTTTCTTTGACTCTTCCAAATTTGAAATTTGGTTTGACTCACTTTCTCTTCTTTGGACTCTTCTTGGATCTTCCAATCCATGCAAACTAATTCGCCCTTGTTTCATAATCTTTTCTCCATTCTTCATGGCTGATTTTAGACCTGCAAAATCAACAATGGGCTGATCATACATGAATTCTTTCATGAGTTCCTCTTCATGTGAAGCATTCATAGCTTCCACATCTTCCAAGCTTTCTTCATCATCTACAAAAAAAAACACACAAGAAATAGTGAATGTGATCAATGGTGCCCCTTGCACCTAACAAGGCGTGTCATTCCTCTTGGGATGGTCTGACTTGCCTTAACATAGGCTTGCCACTCCTCTTGGAATGGTCTTACTTGCCATAGGCTTGCCACTCTCTTTGGTGGTCTTACTTGCCTCAACCTTTACTAGAGATTCACTTGGTCTATGGTGCTTCTTGCACCTAACATAGGCTTGCCACTCCTCTTGGGATGGTCTTACTTGCCTTTACATAGGCTTGCCACTCCTCTTGGAATGGTCTTACTTGCCTTTACTTTGGCTTGCCACTCTCTTTAGGTGGTCTTACTAGCCAACCTTTGACAATACATTCACATGGTATAAGGTTGGAACTTACCACCACACACAATGTGGATTTTTTCTTACCTTTTACATCAGCCTTTACCTTTGCAAATGGTCTTATTTTACCTTCCTTTGCTTCAGCCAAAATGTCACACTTTGCATGAGTGACTCTTCCTTCTATCATGGCACTTGCTTGTGCTCAACCATGGGGATGTTGGAAGTCAATGTCACATGTCCAACATGTATTACTTAGTCTTCTTTCGAAGAAGACAACGAGTGCATTTTGTATATAGTGTTTTTGTACTCTTCTCAACAACCAAACGTGGGTGGCAACGTGGCTATAAAAAAAGACATCCAAAATATCCACCCGGGTTTGAATCCCAACAGCGACAGCGTGGATTCGTTTTTTGATTGCAGAAAAGCCGAACGTGATTTATTCTTTTGAAAAGCAGACGGACGTTTTTTTTCTGTTTGCAATCATGATTTATAGATTGTAGCTTTACGTATGTAGCTTTTATGATTTAAGCTTTTAGAGGGATATAAAAACTATATAATGAGAGCCCATCCTCATATTCAAATCATCTCAAGGAGAACTCAAGACTCACTCAAGCTCTCAAGGAGATCAAGGAGGAAGAGTCTCACACTCTTGGAGGAGGTGAAGATTTGGTGGAAGAGAGGCTACTCTCTTGGAGCAAGAAGTCTTCTACAAGGTGGTAGTAACTATCTTTTGTGGGTTAACCTTATATTTTGTTTTTAGGGTTTCTCTATCCTAATATCAAAATTAGGGTTGATTGATTTACAATTTTGTAAAACTATTTTGTGAGAATAAGGTTAGCTTCGTTGCCCGTTCACTTCACACACACTTAGATTATTTCAACATAATCTAAATTTTGTATCATCATCTTCTTGGATATTCTTCCATTATTGAGTGCACCACTTTATATGGTTGATTAGTACTCCCATGTTGTAATTTGGACATCTATTTTTTAGTGAGTAAGCATCTAGCTTATGTTCACTATCCTTGTCTCAAGATCTCGTTCTTTCTATCTCTCACTTATCATCTTAGTTAATTAAGTGTGTATGCTCAAAAGGTTTTAGTTTAGAACGATCCTGGGGCCCCAAATTCCAACACTTGGTATCAAAGCATAATTGCTTTGTATCAGAGCATAATTGACATACACACTTAGTAAAGATGAGTGAGATTAGAATTGAGATTGAAGACAATTGGATGGATCTTCTAATTATCCCATGTGGAGTTTCATGATGATGAATATTTTAGTGACAAAGGATTTATGGAGTATCATCCATGGATCCTTAATAAGACCAAGACAAGAAGCTGAAGAAGGGGATACACCAACTTCAAGAGGTGATGGAATCACAATTACAGAACCAATTGAAGAAGAGGTAACCACTTCTATATCCAGGGTCACTGCTAGGTCTTTACCTAGAGTTCCTCCTACTGAAGATAAGGCAAGATGGGATGCTAGAGATGCTTTAGCACTTTCATTCATAGCAATGAGTGTTAAAAAACATATTCTACCATAGATCAGATCTTGCAAAAGTTCTAGAAAAGCTTGGTTAAAGCTTGAGAATCTTTTTCAGAGTAGAAATCCTGCTAGGAAAGCTCACTTGAGGAGACAACTAGCAAATACAAGGATGAAGGCTTGTGAGTCAATTCAAACCCACATTATGAGACTCATTGACTTGAGAGATCAACTTCTAAATGTAGGAGTTGAGATATCAGATGAAGAAATGGTAAATACGCTGATTAATTCACTTCCTATCTCATATCGGTCTTTCATAACCACTCTTACCCTTACCACAAGAGATAGAGAGGTTTCATTTGAAGAGCTAGAGTTCTTGTTTCTTCAAGATGAAGATCAGTTTAAGGGAATGGAAGAGAATGAAGAAGCACTTTTATCTTCATCAAAGGGTAAAAAGAAGAAGAAGGATAAGAAGGAAAATCAATCTAAGAAGGAAAGTAGGTCCCTCTCACCTTCTACTTCAGATTCTGTATCTACTACATCTAAAGAGAAGTCCTCTAAGAAGAAGGAAGTAATATGTTATTACTGCAAGAAACCTAGACATTTAAAAGGATTGCAACATTTTATAAAAGGATTGCAGCAGAAAAGAAAAAGGCATCTGGTAATATTGCAGAAGATGATAAAAAAGGGAAATCTCAAGGTGATTCCTATGCTTGTATCACCATTGAGGAAGTAGCTTTTGATCAGGCAGCTTTACAAGTTCTTCAGCTAGTCCTTGGATATTTGACTCAGGTGCTACTAAGCATATGACAGGTTGCAGGGATGTGTTTTCTTCTCTTTCCTATTCTACAGGTAGAAGAGTTACTATTGCAGATGGCAATGATTTGGATGATGTGGGAATAGGTACAATAACCCTTAAGTCAAGAGAACGTGGTAATTTTCAGATTTCAGATTTTCTTTATGTACTTGAAATGAAGAAGAATCTGCTATCTATATCTGCATTTTTATATGATGGTTTTAAAGTTGTATTTGAGAGAGATCTTTGTAAGATCTTATCACACAAAGATGACAAGTGTATTTTGCAAGGTGAGCATAGAGGAGGGATCTTTGTTTTGTAAAAAATCAATCAGGCATATGCAGTCAAATCTTCATCATCGATGGAAGATACAAAGCTATGGCATGAAAGATTTGGACATATTAGTTTTGGAGCTCTCAAGAGTATCAAAGACAGAGGTATGGTTGAGATTTTACCCTCATTCAAGCTACCAGATGATTCAGACATATGTGAAGGTTGTCTTGAAGGTAAGATGCATAAACTACCTTTCAAGAAACATGGTCATATTATAGCTACCAGGAAATTGCAAATTATTCATTCAGACGTGAATGGACCTATGAGAGCAAACTCTATTCAGGGCTTTAGGTATTTTGTTCTATTTGTTGATGATTTTACAAGATACTCATGGATCTATGGTCTTAAGTTAAAGTCAGAAGTCTTTCCTATGTTCGAGAAGTTTGTAGCTATGGTTGAAAATGATAGTCAGGAAACTATCCAGATTCTTAGAAGTGATAGAGGTGGAGAATACTTGTCAAATGAGTTCCAAACATTTCTTGATGAGAAAAGTATTACTCATCACCTTACTATTGCTTACACTCCTCAGCAGAATGGTGTTGTAGAAAGAAAGAATAGAGTACTTGTTGAGATGATGTGGAGCATGATGGCATCTAAGAAGCTTTCACTGAAATTCTAGTTTGATGTAGTACATACAACTAATCACATTTTAAACAGGTCATCTACAAAAACTTTAAAGGTAATCACACCATATGAAGCTTATTATGGTAGAAAACCTAATGTAAGTTATTTCAAAGTGTTTGGATCACTTTCTTATGTACATGTTGAGAAAAAGGACCGAGGCAAACTAGATGTAAAAGCAAAGAAAGTTGTTTTCATTGGATATCCTGCTGAGAGTAAAGGATACAGGTGTTATGTTCCAGAGACAGGTGAAGTTATTCTTTCACATAATGCTTATATTGCTGAAAATAAGGTTTATGACAAAGAAGCAGAAATTCCGAAGTTCATTAGTGAAAAATGTATATGGATTTTTTAGAAAGATTCTGGATATACATGTTCAAGCATATCAGGAGGGAGTTAAAATTCCTAGGATTCAAGAAAGAGTTGAAGAAAGGGGAATTTCACAACCTTTTACAGAGTCAGTTCCACAAGAGACTTTGATTCCAGAAATGGAAGAAGTTAGAGTTCTAGAAAGTCCTAGCACCTCGGCAAGACAAGTTCCAGAACATGTGGAAGCTTAAGGATCAGAAAGAGTTTCCCCACTATTTAAGGATACACCTACTTGGTTATATCAGACTTGGAAAGATAGTGGTATAAAGACTTTTACTGGAAGAACAAGGAGTCATACTAGACAACAACAACAACAAGATCATGTAAGAACAAGAAGTCAGACTAGAAAGCAACAACAAAAAGATCATGTAAGTTTTGTTGAAGACTTTGAGATTCATGATATTTTTGCATTTACGATAGTTGAAGATGAAGCTCCATGTGTTAAAGATGCACTTAACATTCCTATTTGGAGAAAAGCTATGCAAGAAGAGATTGATTCTATTCATAAGAATCAAACTTGGCAACTATGTGAGTTACCAGAGGGAAAGAAGGCTATAGGTGTAAAATGGATCTTCAAAATCAAAAGGAAAGCAGATGGTACTATTGATAGATACAAGGCCAGGTTAGTTGTCAAAGGATATGCACAACAAAAAGGTATTGATTATGATGAGACATTTGCTCCTACATCTAGGATGATTGTTATTAGGTCAATATTGGCTCTAGCAGCACATTTTTGTTAGCATATATATCAACTTGACATTAAGATTGCTTTTCTAAATGGTGATTTACATGAGGATGTGTATATTCAGCAGCCATAAGGTTTTGAAGAGACAAGTAAAGAACACTTAATGTGTAAGCTTATAAAAGCTTTGTATGGTTTAAAACATGCACCTAGAGCATGGTATGAAAAGATACATACATATGTTTTATCCATTGGTTTCCATAACTCAGATGCGGCTCCAACTCTTTATGTTAAAGCTGAAACAGGTATGATGATTATAGCAATCATTTATGTGGATGATATTATAGTCACAGGTCCCAGAGATGAAGATTTGCAGATGTTCAAAGAACAATTGAATTAAACATTTGATGTGAATGATTTAGGCATTTTGCATTATTATCTTGGGATTCAGTTTCTGTTTCGAGATGAGTGTATCTATATGACACGGTAGAAGTACATTGAGAAACTTTTGGAGAGGTTTCAGATGGTTGATTCTAAACCTATGCAAACACCTATGGATCAGAATGCATCTTTACAAATGGTAGCAAATGCAGAGTCATTTGATGCTAACTTTATATAGTCAAGCAGTTGGTTGCTTGATATATCTTTGTAATACACGTCCTGATATATAGTTTGCAGTTTCTCAAGTACCAAGGTCCATGCAGAATCTGACAGTGTTACATTGGAAAGCAGTCAAGCGGATCGTTCGATGTTTGAAGGGAACATCAAATTTTGCTATGGTATTTTTGAAATCTACACATTTGTTACTAAAAGGATTTTCATATTCTGATTGGGCAGGTAACAGAGACACAAGAAGAAGTACTAGTGGATTTTGTTTTTATCTTGGAGATTGTCTTATCTCATGGCTTTCGAAGAGACAACCCACTATTGGCACTTCATCGTGTGAAGCTGAATATCATGCAGCATTTACAGCTACTCTAGAGTCAGTATGGTTGCACAAGATTTTCAGTTATCTTGATATGAGAGTACATGAACCCATTCAGATATTTTCAGATAGCCAGAGTGCTATAGCTATAGCAAAGAATCCAGTGCATCATGCAAGGAAAAAGCATATAGAGGTACACTACCACTATATTCGAGAGCAAATAGATAAGAAGCACATTGAGCTGGTTTATGTTCCTTCTAGTGAGAATGTTGCAGATATTTTTGCCAAAGCATTGACTAGAGACAACCATGAGAAGATTTGCAGGTTACTGAAGATTGTACCATTGTGACATTGAAGGAGGGATTGTTGGAAGTCAATGTCACATGTCCAGCATGTATTACTTAGTCTTTTTTGGAAGAAGACAGCGAGCACGTTTTGTATATAATGTTTTTATACTCTTCTCAAAAACCAAACGTGGGTGGCAGCGTGGCTATAACAAAAGACATCCAAAATATCCACCCGGGTTCAAATCCCAGCAGCAGTAGTGCTGATTTGTTTTTTGATCGAGGAAAAGCCAAACACGATTTATTCTTTTGAAAAGCAGTCGGACATTTTTTTTCTCTTCGTGATCATGCTTTATAGATCGTAGCTTTACGTATGTAGATTTTATGATTTAGGCTTTTAGAGGGATACAAAAACTATATAATGAGAGCCCATCCTCATTATTCAAATCATCTCAAGGAGAACTCAAGACTCACTCAATCGCTCAAGGAGATCAAGGAGGAAGAGTCTCACACTCTTGGAGGAGGTGAAGATTTGGTGAAAGAAAGGCTACTCTCTTGGAGCAAGAAGTCTTCTACAAGGTGGTGGTAACTATCTTTTGTGAGTTAGCCTTATATTTTGTTTTTAGGGTTTCTCTACCCTAATATCAAAATTAGGGTTGATTGATTTACAATTTTGTTACACTATTCTGTGAGAATAAGGCTAGCTTCGTTGCCCATTCACTTCACACACACTTAGATTATTTCAACATAATCTAAATTTTGTATCATCATCTTCTTGGATATTCTTCCATTAGTGAGTGCACCACTTTATATGGTTGAGTATTACTCCCATGTTGTGATTTGGACATCTATTTTTTAGTGAGTAAGCATCTAGCTTACGTTCTCTATCCTTGTCTCAAGATCTCTTTCTTTCTATCTCTCACTTATCATCTTAATTAATTAAGTGTGTATGCTCAAAAGGTTTTAGTTTGGAACGATCCTGGGGCCCCAAATTCCAACAGGGGAGTGTCTTCAAGTCCTTGTTGAGTCTTCAACACTTCATGGCAGCCCTCCGTGGGAGTCTCCTACTCCTCCTTTGTTGGGAAGCTAAATCCTAGGCTTCACCCTTGTCCACCTTCAGCTTGGGTTCCAATCTTCAAGTGCTCACACTATGTGTTTGATAACCTTCCAGCTTGGGCTCGTTCCTTCGCTTTGGCTCCAAGCTTTTGTGTCCTTCCTTCATCCAAGCTTTGCCCATCTTTGCTTTGGTTTGATCAAATAAGAGCATTGCATTCACTTGATGTATCTAAACTCAAAGATCAAATGCTTTTGATTATCATAACATAAGCATACATATTTGGTTTTTCAAATTTACTGCAATGAGTTTTATCCTCAACAAGATACATCCACAAATCTCATACATGGCAGCCTTGCATCTTACCAATCTTTGTGGCATCCAAAAAATGTGCTTTCAGCTCATATATGGTTGAACATGAACAACCTTTAGTGCTTCAATATCACACTAACCATCACATATAATCATGCATGCAAATTACCAATCATTGGAGCATATATTCAGCTCTCTTTGCACCAATTCATATGGCTACATAGACCTAAAAATTTTCAGCTTGTATAGGCTTTATAAAATAGCCTATTGCTCAATTACACATTATGAAACATGTGTATATATCTTCCTTGACCACATAAGTTGGTTTGCAAGAGTACAACATGTGTACAACGCTAAGGATCTTGTTCTAGAAAATCATCTGCGATTCCCTTCGTACTGGAAGTGAAGTTTTAAAATGCTCTTCTATCATTTCAATTGTTTTTGTATAACAACATATATGTTTTTGTATTGCAGATATTTTTCCTTTCTAATATTGTGGAGTGGCAAGCTATTGAATGTTTAACAGAAACATTTAGAGTTCTTCATAAGGAATATGCAAAACTTATGTATGTAGACAAATCTATTCAATTTTTCAATAGCATAGAGTTATTTGTCCATTTTGCAGATTATCAGGTGCCATCAAGGAGGAGCTCTTATGGAAATCTTGTACATTTGCCTGCCTCTTGCATCTCTTCATGAGACTGGGATGCTCCTGATCATTCAACGGTTTCAAGTTTTCTATGCAAAATGAAATTTGACATCCAAAAGGCAATGTCAGCAAGCCGAATTTCGAGAAGGATAAAGATTCAATGGTGTTTGCCTATTCATGTTTTTGTAGCATGCTTTTAAAACATGTTACTATAGAAAACAAAAACAATGTGGTTGAATAGGAGAGTCTCTATTTCAGAGATTGATGATGTTTTAGGCACGGAATGGGATAGCAAAGAAGTTCAAAAGCTAGGTGACATCATTTTATGTAAAGTTAGTCTGAATTCTCTTTCAATCTCATATCGGACATCTCGACAATCTCCGGTTTTAGGATATGACTATAGAAGGTGGAAAAAAATCTTGGACTCTGGATAGCCTTGGACTCAGAGGAGAGTTGTCCAAACTTTGAGTTAGAAGTACTAATTCATCTAGATTTTCAATCTAGGAAAATAACCGTCACTGCAAATTGGAAACTCAAAAATGTAAGGGAGCTCTTAGAATACCTTGATGAGGTATCATCACAGTTCAGATTCTCAATTGATGATGCAATAGTTAACATTAGATTAGAGAAAGCATTATCTTGCATAACCTGCCTACCACCTAGGGTGATCAAGTTCCAACCCTTAAGATTGTAACAAGTCTAAAAAAAGTTGATCGAATAGAAACCAAGACATGCTTACATTAATATATGTCCCTCTTTTAGAATTTTTTTTTCATACTTCCATTGATTTTTCTTTACAGGATGGTGACTAAGAATGTGACTGATTACATCACTTCAATTATGTCTTTTTATGGAATATATTCATATTGGTATTTTTTTGTTTAATTTCAACATTCTGATGAGGTCTCTATTGTGCAATGATTATACAGGAACTTGCATGAGTAAATTATAGGTGATTCAAGAATATAAACTAAGACATTCTTACATAATATATCTCCCCTTTTTAGAACCTTTTTTTCATACTTCCATTGATTTTTCTTTGCAGGATTGTACTAAGAATGTGACTGATTACATCACTTCAATTATGCCTTTTTATGGACTATATTCATATTGGCATTTTTTTGTTTAATTTCAACATTCTGATGAGGTTTCAATTGTGCAATGATTATACAGGAACTTGCACATGAGTAAATTCTAGATGAACAATACTTTTACTTTTCAATAAGTAGTTTCAATTAAAGTATTTGAGCCTGTCCAAGGTGCACATTAGAAATTCTCCATGCTTGTGTGGCCTCAAGGTATGCATGAGAAAGTCTCCGTGGTGCACATAACTAGGAATATTAAAGAGGGTGGAGAACCTGGTGCAAATTCCAATTCAAGTGATATTCAAAATATGTAGAGCATGAAGTTTAGTCATATTATAGTGTAGACGAGATTGGAGAAGATGACCGATTCAAGCAACTAGGGAAATCTGAGCTTGTCGGATCGTCCTAATCGCTTGAATCAATCATTGATTACAAACTATCGAAACCTGCTTCAAAACATGAATTTTGCATTAAGCTTTGACTAATGAGAAATACCACTTTTCATCTCAACTCATCTTATGCATAGTTGCCTTAAGAGGATGCTATGACAAAAGGGAAAAGATTGGATGACACGACCGATACAAGCGATACGGGCCATCCAAAATTCTCTTGATTGCCCATATTGCTTATATCGATCGTTTCATAAAAACTTCTCTATCCTCTTCACATTTAACTTTTCAACAAGAATAAAGCAAAAAACACACAAAATATAGACATTTTGATGACACGACCAAGTCAAGCGATTAGGACAATCCGACATGTCCGATTGCCCTAATCGCTTGAATTGGTCGTCCACCAAATTTTGTTTGTTCCTCTTCACATACACAAATTTTTCTTGAACCATGCAATGAAGTCACTTTTGCTTAGTTCTCAAGAGGATCGATTCAACATTATATTACTCAAGGCATATAAATATAGTTACAATGACCATCTTCCAGATGAAGACTAGCATAATTACATACAATTTGTACATAAATAAATCTTCCAACATATGTTGGTTACACATTAGGTTGCAATCTTACATTCAAAAAATATATTGTTTCACCCTTCTTTTGTGTCCTTTTTGGATCCCTCACCTCTTTGCTACTTGTGGCCCTTTTTTGAGCCCTCACCTTTACTCTTATTCTTTGGCCCATGCTTCAATGGGGAGTGAACAAGAGACCCTTTCTTCTTTTCTTCAGACTTCTTTTTATCTGGTGGTGGTGGTGGTGGAGGTGAGTTTGGATCATAAGGGCAGACTGCATGTTTCATAGTGGCATTTATTGCTCTCTCCCTGATCAAGATGACCCATGCATCTGGATAGTCTAACAAGTTTAACTTAGGACTGTAAAACCTTCTTTCCAAGAACCTTGCTACATTTGCAATCACTCTCTAGCCAAATGAGGTGTTGTTTTTCATAATGGCACATGTATTTGAATGTATCCAAACCTTTTGTCTTCATTCAATTTAGGAATTCTTGGAAAGTTCTGATCAATATGCATTTTGAGAAGCTTAGCAGCACTACAAGGTAAACTTAAAATCAAAATGGATGGCAAGGGTTTAAAATAGAACTAACAAAATGTATGGCAAGACTTACACTTTGTAGTTTCCATGTTGTGATTGGAGAGAATTCATGAAAAGTGCTTGAATTCATTGAAGTCAATGATAATAAGACTCCAGTGGCCCCTGTCAATAAGTGGCATGTAAAAATATCTTCTATTGAAAAAAATGTTACTTATTTCAAAATGAGGATGAATACTTACTTTTCAATATAGGGGTAGATAATATATTCTACCTCTTCTGTAAAATTCTTTAGAAAGAATCTCACATCTCCATGATTGTACAAAAAGCACCGAGTCACAAGAGGATCTATGATGAAAACTTTTCTTGAAACTGCTTCCTCACATTGTTGCAGAAGGACCCTAGAATTCAAGAAATATAAATTCAATATAAGAAATACCAAATTAAGGAAAACTTGAGCATTTTATGGCCTATAGATAATACCTGAGTGCAATATTGACTACACTATCAGATATTTCAACATTGAACTCTCTCAGCATTTTGTTGTCTTCTAGTCTTATATCATGTAAGTATTCCTCCTGCCATGGCATTCCAGCATTTACTATCACCTATCCATCTCCTTTTTTAAGAAGTTGTTTATTTGCCTTTTGTAGTTTCTGAATCTGGTTGAGGATAACATTTTCTTCTAACAAAAAACCCTGCTTTTTCCTCTCCTCCTCACAATTTTCTTCATTTCTTATTGCATGATCATGAGGGACCTAAGGGTGGACCTCTTCAATTACAACTGATGACTTAGGTGCTTGTGTTGGAGGTATATTGAGAATATCAAAGAACTTTTGATCATGGTGATCAATAGGCACAATAGATTTGTCAAACTTATATCTGAGCCTTGATACAATCACATAATATTTTGCCATCAATGTCACCCTGTGACAATGAGCTGCACACAAGTAAGCATCATTCATGAAGTCGATTGCAAAGTCTTCTGCAGCTTCTTGCAAGCATAGAAGAGCTTGAGTTTGCCACTTCACGTTTACGAAGGATGTGATCTTCATCATGGAACAGAGATTGGATGAAATTTGCTTGACAACTCTCATGAAAGGAAGTCTGGGGATCAGGAGTCCCACAGAATTTTGAGCCTTTATTATCTCCTCAAAGACTTAACATGGTAATGGACCCTTTTTTTTGAAGACTTCTTTTGGTCGGCATCTTGCTAGCATTGCTTAGTTTACTTATTGATCACTTCATTCCATTTTCTTCTCAGGTCCATAGTATCTTGAGCATACTTTAGTTCCCATTTTGTTTGTTCTATCTTTAAGTGATTTGCATATGTTTCTACTTGTGTCTTGAGGCTTTGTATTTCTTCATTAAGAGATGTAGATGCCTCTATCAATTGATTCAACAATGAGAAAGTCATTAATACTTTATTTTTGTTTCTTAAATCTGCTTCATCCATGTATCCTTTTATTTGTGTTTCAAAGATTTTGCTTTTGGTCAAGAGATGTACCTTTTCCTCTTAATATTGTGCATACTTTCTTTGTAGCTCTGTATTCTCCGTCTGCAACTTATTTGATGCTCGAGTGATTTCTGCAACTTTGGAGTTTAAGGTAGCATTTTTCTAATGCTTAATGTATCAATGCTGCTTATTGCTACCATTAACTATTCTTTCACTTTTTCAAGCTTTGCTTGGGTCTTTAGTACTTGATATGATAGATTCTCACTCAGCTCTTTGAATTGATTCTTTTCCACGTGGGCTTGTTCATAGTCTTTGTCCACCTCCAATAGTTTTTGTTGAGTGTCCATGGCACTTTGAATCGTGAATAAACCCACTGCTAGTGCGATTCCAAGCATAATCTCATTTCATCTCAGGGAACATATGGTTAAAAAATATCTTCATGTTCCTTAGTTCCTAGGAGAAGACACAGATAGAAAGAAAAATATTATCCTCACTTCCTTACAAAAGTGGTGTGTTGTGCATTGGCTTAGTAATAGGCTGGAGCAATACAAGGTTATGGAGGTTAGCTTTATCATTTGATCCCCATGTATATAAGTGGTGGATGAGTTTGCAAGAAGGAAAACAAACCCCACTTACATGGTCGATTCAAGGATGTATTTAGAAAGGAATTTCTTCTTGAAAATGAGGAAGAAAACACTTGTGATGAGTGCGATCTGACTCTTTAATGCAAACAACCCTTGTCTATGTACATATCTCAATTCAAGGAAATTATTCTAAAGTTAAAAAACTTAGATGATTTCCAAAACTTATGAGGATTTGTATGTGGCCCAAATTGATGGTTCAAACATGAGGTAAAGCATACTACACCAAAAACATGAGGTAAAACATGGTTCAATGATTTAAGGACAAGATCAATGGATTGGGACTCTTAAAACAAATTTTAGAAAATAAAGTTCAAGGATACAAAGCCATATTGACTTTCAAATTATGAATATGAAGTGCATGTATGTGGTTTTAGGTAGGGAGTGGATTTGGATTTTGGGAGCTTCTCTAGGATGTAGTTATCACTTAAAAACCTTGGAATTTACAAAGAATAGAATTTGAGCATGAAGTTCTGAGTTACCCCCTAATTTCACATTTAGAACTTAAGAAACTTGTGAAGAACAATGAAGCCACATTATCCATGCTTTTCTTGATTAATGTAACTTCTAAAAATAATATGAAACAAGTTTCCTATGCATGATGTTCTATTCCACTCGTTTTCCAAAATAATTTTGAAGAACTATTTGATAAATTTGATGTGTTTTCTATGGAACTCCCCAATAGCTCTAGTTCCAAAAGGGCTTGTTGACCATGCCACCAACTTGCTCCCGGGTACCAAGTCAATATGTCAACACCCCTGCAAAATCCCCTATGTCCCAGCAGGTAGAGGTTCATGAACAACTATGAGTAAGGGATTTATCAAACTTGGTCAATCACCTTGGGAAGCTCCCATTCATGTTTTGAAAAAGGAAGATGATTCAATGCAGCTTTGTGTTGATTACAGGGAATTAAGTAATGGCACAATGGAAAGATAAGTTTTCAATGCCTCAAATTGACGATTTATTCAATAAACTATAAGGTGTCATTGTCTTCTAAAAAATAGATTTGCAACAAGGATATCATTAATATGAATAAAGGTTGATGACATTCCAAACATTGCCTTTTGAACTAAGCATGGGCACTTTGATTTTTTGTTCATGCCTTTTGGTTTGACAAATGCCCCAATCACATTCATGAGTGTGGTGAACACCATCTTGAAAGCATATCTAAACAATTTTGTGGTGGATTTGTTGGATGAGATCCTAATTTATAGAAGGAGTTACTCAAAACATCTCAAACATCTTCAAAAAATCTTTGAAGCGCTTCAAAAGAATAAGATTTATGGTTAAAAATCCAAGTATGAATTCTTTACTTAGGAAACTAGATATCTTAGCCACAAGATTTTTGCCAAGGAAATCCATTTTGAGCTTGACAAATTTAAGGTCATAAAGGAATGGTTTCATCCTAAGACGATAAAGGAGCTCTGATTTTTCTTGAGATGACAATAAAGGAGCTCTAGATTATTGGAAATTCATTCCGAATTATGCAAAGGCTGGAATTATAAATTATTTGAACAAATGGCATCATTATCTATTTGGTGCCAAAGTAAATATCTTTTTCCATTGAGAGAGTATCAATTGGTTTGCAAACCAGCCATACTTGAAAGGAAGAAAAGCAATATGGGCCAAAATCTATTAAGAATTTAATTATGAACTTTGTTAGATATGCTCAATACTCTGAACTACCCTATCAAGTTCTACTGAACGTGTAGCAGAGTTTGATATGCTTATATTGCCGAACCAAAATCTATATATATCTTTGGCACAAAAAGACAAAATTGCCTACACAAGCACTGTGATAGTGCATTCAAAGGCCAAAACGAGCTCAGATCACAATTTCGACACCACATAGCAAAGCTGTTTTGATCTCCTAATCACCTTGAGTATGCTCACCAGTTTTCATGCGATTCTGAGATTGTGATTGGAGAGGTGTTGACGATGCCCTAGATGACATGGCGACCTGCTCTAATACTGATTGTTGGAGTCTGAGGCCTACAAAAGCACGTGAAGAGCACAAGGAAGAAAAGGAAGCTTGCACAACACACAATACTGAATGTATTACCACTAGAATGTACGAAGATAAGTAACCCATTAGGGCAATATGCATATATACAAGGGGGGACCTCCTAAAGAGGGAAAAAAGTGCCTTGATGATCCTAGTGTGTTCACACACATCACTACCTAAATATATCAATAGAGAGGCCAAAACAAAAATACTTAAACCCAAAACAAGGGGTAATTAGCTATTAAGACTAATTTTTTATTCCAAAAACTACAAAAAAGGGCAAAAAATGACCAAAAACAAAGCACATAATTGAGAGGCAAAAACATTCTCCATTTAAGCACCAAGTAGATGTTGTACCTCATCAACACTCAAGAAATTGGGTGTGTTTGTAGGCTTTAAGCCCTGATTGTGTACAAGTGGCATGAGCATTACCCCAAGATATTATAGTTGTAATGTTCTAATCACAAGCATCTTCTTTACCCTATAAGGGCATGCCCATCTGGGAAGCCATTTTCTTTTCATTTGCAAGCCTGTTTAGAACCTACATAGTAACACCAAGTGTCCAAGCTTCATTCTGTACTTTTTCTTATTTCTTATCTTCGTGATCTTAAAAGGACACCAGATGGATGTTTCAATTATTTTCTCATCAACTCTTTGCAAGGAACCCACAAGTGATCTTCATAGTTCTCATATTTCATTTGGCCCATCATTAGTCAAGGCCTATCTTTCAAAGATCCTTTCCTGGTCCCCATAGTTCATGATTTCATTTGGGTTTAATTGTCTCTAAAGGTATTTCCCAAGCACTTTGGATCCTATGTTTTACTTTTGTGTCTTTATCAATACACTTTTTATACATATGTTCCAATTCCTCTTCTTCATTAGATTAATCTATAAGTTGGATTATCTTATCCTTTGAAGTCTTTTGGTCACTCATATCCTTACAAATTAAACTATTATTCATCAAATCATAAACTTTAGTCTCTCTAAAAAGGTCATCCTTGCTATTATTGCTTAGAAATTGAGTTGGTCTACTTCAACATGCAACTCAAAGCTCAGTCCTTGGCTATTTTCCTTGTTTGCTTCCTCGATCTCTACTTTCAAAAAATATGGGGAATGGTTAATTCCATAATAGGGAAAAGATTTATCTATGTCCAACCACACGAGAGTCCTCTTCCTCCTTCTCACACGGGATAGGATCCATAAGATCTTGCCCGATATGAATATTGATTACTTGGATCATTCTCATATATTCATGTTGGTCTAGTCCTTCTTCTAGGCAAATTGGCTTTAGTTCCTTACCCTCTTGTTTGACCCACATTGTTTCCTTTCCCAAGTCCTGTAGGATAATTGTGTGTCCTAACTAGGGTCTCTCAACCAATAATGGGAATCCTCCAGCTACATATCGGAGCCTTAAAACAACAAAGTCCAAAGTAAAAATGCTACCTTGGACTAGGAGTTGTACTATAGGACCACATTGAGGGGCTTCACTTTGCTCTGATTGAAACGATGGTAAATTTAGAAAGCCTTGAAGGATTGTTGAAATGAAGAGAGGCTACTTCTACTTTACTGTCAATCATAAAATAATATAACTATGGAGTAAAAACAAAAGATATAAAAACATGATGAGTAAATTAAAATGGAAAGAACTTACAAAATATGCTCTATGAGCATGGAGACTCCATGAGGAGAGTGAGGGCACTCTTCCAAAGAGCTTGAGTGAATGAGCATCTTAGGAGTGAAGGGAAGCCTTGCTTATATGGAGTTTAGGAGATTGCATGTGGGATAAAGGAACTTGTATGAGAGTGAGTCTTAGCTAGGGAAAAAAGGTGGAGCATGGAACTCCCAACACCCTCCCTCCATGTGATGACTCTTTTGTTTGTAATGTGGGGAACTAGTGACATATGGCATCAATTAGTCCATTGGGTTTTAGAATCTAAGGACATATGGGACCCTTAGACATAACTTGGACATATGGGATCCAAATTTGGGACATATAGCACCCCTTGGTTTTTAGTTCCATGGACATATGGGATCTATGGTGGAGGGACATATGGAATCCTTGGATCTTGGGACATATAGGATCCAAAGATATATACTTGGACATTTGGAATCTAAGTATTTTGGGGATATATAGACACATGGGGTCCCTAGACATATAGGAGGGTTTACATCATGGGGTAGTTGGTGTGTTTGATCCATTTGCAAGTTTGGATCTTGGTTGTAGCATGTGAGATCCATTGTTGGAATCTTTATGTATTTGGTTCTTCTCTTTGGGCTTGTCCCTTTTTGTTGACATTGGTTGTTGTAGAGACCTTGTTCTTTCTTTTGAATATAGCCTTACTGTTGACTTTGGGTAACATATGTTGCACATCTTTGTGACAAAGAGAGAGTATACAAGGGCCACATAGCCTTTGAGATGTTTATGGCATTGGGAAGAATCCCATACACAAAACCACCATATCATATAGATGAAAAAGCTTAAATGGTATTTGCTTTGTGGAAGCTTGACAATGCACGTCTCTACATGTATCATAGGTTTCTATATGATGCATTGTACATTAGGGCAAGCCGACAAAACAGATCTTGAGCTCTTTCATGAGTGCTTACATCGGTGTAATGAGGTAAAAAAAAATGGTGCGCATGAATGTTGAGAACGTCTGAATCTGTCTCTCAGTAGTGGCACCGTAGAACTTCTTATTCAGCTATCGGTTTTAATGTGCTTCATCTTCACAGTGGCGACAATCAAACTTGGGACCTCTCTTTCTCTTGCAGAACCAACAACAGGCATTGTGCTTCTTTGTCATGATATAGAGATGAACTCTCCTTGCTTACAATCGTCATGGGTTTTTTTTTTTTTTTATAAAGGAAGTTCGGCAATAGCCTACTCTCCCGGACTTGAATTAAATTAAGAAACAAAGGTACAAAAGAAGGGGACTAGTGCCCACGGGACCCCCCAAATCCCACAAAGCAGGGGAGGCTTGGTCGATTCCTAGGTTGCATTACAAAGAAGGTTGATCACCCTCTCGTCGCCCTCATGCGGGACCCACTTGGGTTTGAGCTTGTTGTTGATCAAAAGGAGGACTTGATGGTGCCTGAAGGGGGGGGATTTCTTACTGTTGACAATCCTCTTGCCAAGGAGGAAGAGAGATTTCTCAATCGTCCACTCCTTGGGAGGGTCGCCGAAGTTGAGAGCACACCGCTCCCGCCAAATTTTCCACAGGACTTCCCCTCTGATTGCGTTCCAGAGAGCCGCGGAGCACCCAATCGCTTCTCCCAAAAGGACTTGTTTCCAGCTAAGCTGTTTCTGAGCTCTGATTTTCAGTCCAACCGTCTGCCAGATTCTGTAGGAGTTGGGGCAAGTAAGGAAGATGTGTGGGACATCTTCGATTGCACGGTGGCAGCGTTTGCACCACGGAGGGATCCCACAAATTTTGCTAGCCTTCTGGTTAGTCCAAATTCCTCGATGAAGAATTTGCCATAAGAGGACAGACTTCTTAATCTCTATAAGTGGGTGCCAGATACCCATGAATTTCATGTCCCACCGAAGCCGCGTCCAAGACAGGCACCACTTCTTGTTGAGGCTGATCTGGAGGTCAGTCGTTTCTTTGATGTTCGGGATTTTGAGTAGGCTATTTCCATTGTGCCATTTGAGCCCACGCGCGTTCGGAGCATCATGTCCCATGAGAAGGCGAGTTTTGTGGCGCTCCCAAGCGAGGCATCTGCTTTGCAAGGTGTTCCATTCTTCGTAGGAGATGATTATGCGAGGGTCGATATCCTCGAAGTTGATCCAACTGTTGGTGTCATGTTTCCAGAGGTGTTTCCATTTTTTGAATCCTTTGTTCCATAACTTCTTGGCATTTTGAATGTTCCACGACTCCACACTCCGGATGCCATGTATCGGAAACCAGATAGAGTCGTTTTGTCTGATTCCGGCCACCCACTTCCAGTCCTCACTAATTCTTGTGAAGCTTTTGACTTTGTTCCAGCCCTTCCAAAGAGAGCAGACGAGACTGGAGCCTTTCGGGAAGACAGGTATCGGGGAGAAAAGCAGGGTCATGATGTCAAGGTTCTTCCAGTTCGGGGACCCCGTGAGGGCCAACTCATTTTTGTTTCTGAAGATCAGCTTGGCCCATGAGGCCTCCTTATTGCACCAAGCCTTGATCATCCATTTGGCTGCCAGTTTGTTAGCCATACACCCAATGTCCAGGATGCCAAGCCCCCCGCTATCTCTAGGGCTGGTGCAGATGGCCCATTTGATTTTAGGCACCCCTCTTCTGTTATGATCACCCGTCCAAAGAAAGTTTCTGCAGATGCTATTCAGTTTGGACAGGCCTTGTTCATTCGGTCTCCAGCAAGAAAGGAAATAGATGGTAGACGATAGGAGGAACGTGTTGATAACCATCGCCCGTCCAGCGAGATTGATTTGCATACCTCTCCAGTAGTTGAGCTTGTTTTCAAGTTTGGCCAGCACCCAGTTCCAGCGCTGCTCCATAGAGACGTCAAATCCCAAGGGGATTCCAAGAAGCCGAAAGATTTGGCCTTGCGGAATGATTTGACAGCCATGAGCAATAAGAAGGCCAGGTTGGAGTCCCACGATGGCCCTAAAGGCGGTCTTATTGTGGTTGATCTTGGATCCAGAGGCCTCACAAAAGGTATCAAGGCATCTCCAGAAAGTCTCCAGGCTGGTAATGTCATTGTGAACGAACGCGTTCATGTCGTCCGCAAAAAGTCTTGTGATGATTTGATTGTGGTCGTGAGGTAGTTGGAGGCCTTTGATATTGCCAACCTCCACATGATGAGCCACAAGTCTGCTCAGCCCCTCAGTGGCGATGGCAAAGAGAAGGGGGGCAAGAGGGCACCCTTGTCTAATAGATCTTTTAAGGTGGATTGCCTTCGACAGTTTGCCGTTAACGTTAATTTGGGTCGTTGCGTTGCCGAGAAGGGTCGCGATCATCTTGGTGAATTTCTGACTACATCCGAGGTCTTGTAGCGACTGCAGAATATAGTCCCATTCTAGCCTATCGTAGGCTTTGTCAAAGTCGATCTTGAGGAAGACCACATCTTGATTAGACTCATTTGCAAATTGAATACCTTCCCAAATATCCATAATGGTTTCCAGGATGGACCTGCCTTTGATGAAGCCTTTTTGGTCCTCGCTAAGCCAAGATCTCAGGTGGCACGCAAGTCTGTTGGCAATGACTTTGGCAACAATCTTGTACCCAGTTTGGAGCATCGTAATTGGCCGCCAGTTCTCGATTCTGTTTTTTTCCCCCTTCTTGTGAATCAGCTTGATAATTCCATTATTTATACAAGAAGGAAGAGCACCAAAGTTTAGCGCTTCTTGCCAAACCATCCGAAGAGGGGTGGCGACCACCAGCTTGAAGGATTTAAAGAACTCGTTAGTGAGTCCGTCGGGTCCCGAGCTTTTGCCGAGAGGGAGAGCATCAATGACCTCAATGATTTCTGATTCAGAGATCGGGGCATGGAGCAGGGAGTGGAGGTTGGGTGGTATTCTTCGGGGGGAAACCCTAGAAATGGCAGCCATGCAATCCCTTCTGTGGTGGGAGAGGGGGTTCGAGGTTCCCAGGAGGCTCGTGAAGTGCCCTTCGATGATGCCAAAATTGTCTTCTTCCGAGTTGCATACATTACCATGTGGGTCTAGCAGTAGGGGGATCGTTTCTCTGTTGTGTTTCCTTTTAAGGATACTGCACATCTCTTTGGTGGGTTTGTGCTTTTCCTGCCCACCATTCCTTGAAGAATATTTGCAAGTTTTTCCTTTGTATTTCTTCCTCGTATCTCAACGCTGCTCTGATTCTTCGGAGACCTTTCTGGGCTTGGTGTTTTCCTTTGTTCACTTCCTCCTCGAGTCGCCAGAGTCTGTGGTAAAGCGCTTCCCTACGAGCCCGCCGCACTGTCTCGAGCATCTTCTTAGTTCTGATCATGATCTTGCGAGACTTGTCAACCGCACTTCTCCAGCACTTGGCTGGGGCCAAGCCAGAGGCGAACGCCACCTTCCACACATCGGCAATCTCTTGATGTACTGAGGGGAGAGAGAAGGTGGAGGCGTTGGCATGGAACCACGGAGCCTTGTGGGTCCTGTTGGAGGGTTGAAAAGTGATAACGATCGGGTAGTGATTGGAGATGGTGAGGTCAGTACGCTGCGTGATTGAAGGGTGGCCCCACTGATGAGTAAAGCTCTGAGAGATGTAACATCTATCAAGTCTAGCTTTCCTCAGATCCTCGCCCGCTTGGAGATTCGACCAGGAAAAGCCATTCGAGTCTTTGAATTCGACCAGATCCAGGTGAAGTTTGGTCATGTCCCACGTTTCTTTCTCCCGACTGTCAATGATCCTGCCCTTGCCCATCCATCTGTCCAACGGGTCCTCCACCATGTTGAAGTCTCCACATATAATCACGTTGTGAGGAAGCGAGTCAAGAGAAGTCCAAGTGTTCAGCCTCTCCAAATCCCCGTTAGGGGCGTATAAAGACACCATAGTCACACAGAGGGGAGCGCCAAAGGAAACCGCAATCCAGCGGTGATTTACATCTTCAATGGAGTTCTCGAGCTTTTCAAGCCAGGGTTGTTTGACACCGATGGCCGTTCCACCGGACCCCCGCTGGTGCTTTGTTGGGATCCACACATGGGCCGAGGAAACCTGTCTGAGCCGTTTCAGAAGGTCTTCTCCGTCAATTTTAATCTCTTGAATGCATATAATGTCTGGTTTTAAACTGGTGTCACGGAGCCATTGGCCAATGATGGCCGCTCTTGAGGGGTCGGTTAGCCCCCTAGCATTAAGCGAGATGACAATCATTTTTGTATTGATCCCTCTTTGCGGGAGGGAGCCTTGTCCTTTCTTCTCTTGGCTTCGTCTTTCTTTTTCGCTGGGATCTGTTCCCGACTTAGAAATCGGTTCTTGTAGGGGCTTTTCCAGGGTAACTCCATAGGCTGTTTTCCTTTGCGGGAAACACCTTGCTGTGGGGAGTAGTGCCCCGTGCTCGGCACCGTTTCCGGGATCGTCGATCCAATGATGGAACTTTCACTATCCATATTGTCTTCATTACTAGTGGTGAATCCATCTTCTTTGCTTGTGGTATAGCCCTCCTGGGGGGTTTCTTTGTTGTCAGGGATCTCTAGGGCATTGTCGTAGGTGTCTACCTCGAGTGGCTTCCCGCTTGGATAGTCAAGCTCGTTGATCTCCTTTCCTAGATTGCAGTACAAAATGTTGTTGGGGGTAAGTGGCAGGTTGCTTCTCTCACCGTTGGCCCTCGGACTTCTTTTCCTTCTTCTTCTAACTTCGGTAAAGCCATCAGCATCAGCTTGAGGATTGAGGAAGCCCTTGCCTTCCCCTTCCATGGTCGAGTGGGTCAAATCGCCGTTGTTGTCTTGAGCAGTTTTGGCGGCTTCTTGCGAACGCTTGTTTTTTTGTCTGATAGGGCAGTCTTTAATCCTGTGACCCTGTTGGCCACAACGAAAGCACGCGTTGGGGAGGTTTTTGTAGGTGATAACCTGCTCCCAAACATCACCTTCGCCCATGTCCACTTTGATCATTGATGGAAGCGGCAAAGAGAGGTCGGCCTCGACGCAAATTTGTGGGTGCCACCTAGCATTGAACGAGTGTCTTGCACCTTCATAGATGAGACCACCAATGTCTTCGCGTGAAGCCAACGGCTTGCCGATAGGAGAGACAATGTCCCACACGAAGTTGTATAAGAAGTAAGGGAGGTTAGGGAGCTCAACCCATAGCGGGTACCGCAGTGATTTCGATTTGTCAGGAGTAAAGTCCGGGGACCATCTGAATAGGCACAGGGTCGCCCGGCCAAACTGCCAGGTGCCAACGCTTAGGGCTTGGAACGCCATCTCTTCATTCTCAAAGACTAGCAGCATGTGGTTTGCTGGTAAGAACTGACATTTGCTGACAATTAGTCCTCGAGGGAACCACTCTTTTCGAAGCCACTGTCGCACAATTTCGAGCGGGGGCCTAGGGCCAAATACTTGGCCGACTAGGCAAACTTTCTTGAGCTCCTCCTGAGCAGACAGAACTGCGGGTCTACAGAGGGACACGACGGGGGATACAACACTTTCGGATGTCTCAGGGGCGGCGCTCGACCCCCCCTCCAGCAGAGCGGCCAGGAAATCGGTCTCCCTAGGGGGAGGGGCCCGATTACTTTTTACGAGAGAGGCAGCAGCCACGTCCATGGCCAGAAGGAACTTGCACCACTTTTACTTTTCAAAGCCCGAGGGCAGGCCCCTCCGACATGGAGGAGAAACTGACCACAGACCAGGAAGACACCGAAGCCAACCACCCCCAAAAGCCGAGAAGGGATGCCCAATTCCCCTTTTCGATCACTCCTTTTCTTTTTCTTCTTTTTTAAATTTTTTTTTTTTTTTTTTTTTTTCTTCTCTTTTTTCTTTTTTTTCTTTTTCTTCTTTTTTTCTTCTCTTTTTTTTTCTTTTTTTCTTTTTTTTTTTTTTTTTTTTTTTTTTCTCTTCTTTTTCTTCTTCTTCTCTTTTTTATGAACTAAAGCGAAAAAAGGCCACGACGGTCACGAGGGCACTTTTCCGAGATTCCATCCCCAAAATAATTCTTCCTTCTTTTTTCTTTTTTTTTTTAAGAGCTCCTCCTCCTTTTTGAACTTCCGATCGGTGCACACGGCCCAGGCGATCGAGCGGCCGGTGGCACCCACCGGAGAACCGGCGAACAGCGGCGGTCCGACCCTGACTCCCGCGGGTTCCGGTCACCCAAAACAGTCGCCCCAAGCACGAGACTATACGTGATCGATCGGCGAAAGAGGCCGGGTGGGCGGGCGAGCGAAGCTGTCCTCAGCCGGCGGGAAGAAACAAGGAAGGCACCGGCGATACCCGGCGATGCGTCGCGCGACGCCCGGCGATACCCCGGAAGGCACCAGACCTGAGGGAGCACCGGGAACTGCGCCCGGCGACACTCCGAGATGGCTCCGGCGATCCCCGGCGAAACGACGCCTGACGCCAGGCGATACACCGGACGCCCGACGAAACCTGGGGAAGAACCGGCGATACACCGAGCTGGTACCGGCGATATTCCGAAATGGCACCGGCGATACCTGAGGAGGGCCCGACGAGACACCGGATTTGCACCGGCGATATTCCGGCAATACACCGCCTGAGTCCCGGCGATACTCCGGCGATAGAGGCAGTTGTCGGCGATACCGAGCCCCACGATCGCCGCGTTCAACAGATGTCGTGGCACCGGCGATGCCACAGTCCGCGATCGCCACGTTCAACAGGTGTCGCCGATCGAGTCTCCACCCAGTCACCCGGGGAGACGATCGCGTCCCTAGAACCAGCACACTCGCCGATTAGAGTACAAAGAACTCACCGAAAACCATAGTCGCGCAGACAGGAAGCCCAAAACTTCACTTCCAAACCACCGAAGCTTGGGCACTTCCCAGCAGACGAAGAGCGCACTCTCCCGCGCTCTCAAGTTGCCATGGCTTCGCGAGAAGCTACAGCAGCAGCCATCGTCGTTCTCATCTGGATACATTGATTGATCGTCATGGGTTTTGCACAGAGCTCTATCTCTGTCATTGAGTAAATGATGTGTCCATCCTAAAAATTCTATGCATAGATGAGCGCATCAGTAAGATCAACTCTTTTTCTCTATCTTTAGGCATGGATGGAGATGTATTTGAGAGTAGCGTACTAGCACTATGGCAGATTGTTGGGCCTCCTTTTGTTAACGGATCAAGATATGATCTGTGTACCTTCCCATTGTTTGATCTGCTAAGGAGAACCAATCCTGCAGCATCCTCAACGGAAGCATTAGGCTTCACACTTTGCCTATCGATCTTCATGGATAGTGTTTGCCACAAAGAAGTAGGAGTGGCATTAAACACCAATATAGAAAGAAGTAGGAGTGGCCTTCTACTTTTATTTTCTTCAGCAATTCAACAAGCTTTTGATAAGCTTCTCTTCAAGTGTGCCATTCTTTGCTGCACAACAAAATGATGGAGTCGCCTCTTTGCTCTGCTTTGTTATCTCCTAGGCCTTGCTTCTTCTATTGCTCCTTCAACTATGGCACCCGGGATTGTCTGTTGAGCACCATAATTCACTTTCTAGAGTGAATTTGAGAGCATCTACCTCATGTTATCTTGTCTTCTCGCTGTGATGCATATCTTCGCACTCATTTTAGATTGAGACTATGTTTCCTAGATATCATAGCTGAAATATTGTGATAGACTCCTTCGGTCTCCCTTTCACCATAGAATGACGTAATATGAAAGAAGGAGAAAGGGGATGAGACACACAAAAACTAAAGATACAATATTAATTGATGAAATGTGAGAATGAAAGATGAAGATGGAGATAGTTCTTAGAAGCACTTTTAATGCAGATAAGAGAACATTCTCCATATCTAAAACAAATTATTGGCCTTCTTGGCCCATTCACTAAATTTCTTGTGAAATCTAACTTTTGGTTATTACATTGGTTTGGGGTTGTAGCCATTTTGGGTGAGGGCCGGAGTCCTGCTTGAGATCTTGGTTATCCCCAATATGCTTGAGAAGAAGTCCCTCTCTATTAGCATTGTTGAGCTTCATGGTCGGGCTTCCTACATAGTTGATAAATTACATTCAACATAAGACATTCAATGATGTCAAGATTCTACTTCTTACTCCACCTCTTGAGCAGAGTTCTTGGAGCTATGTTACCTCTTCTTAGTTTTGCTCTACCTTTCTTTGTTTGAGAGCCTTGATCTCCTTTTGTAGTTGATCTAGTTTGTTATACTTCTCTTTTGAAGCTTCAACTTTCTAGTGCCTTTCTCAATTGGGCGCAAGGTCTTGAGATGCCATAGCTACCATCGCATGAGATGGAATGGTTGCCATAGAGAATGGTGCTCTAGGAAAGGAGCTCCATATGGCTGATATTTTTGACTAGTTTTCTGATATATTTTATGTCATTAGATATGAATAAAAGCCAATGACGTCAAAAGACTTCTTTGCAAAATCAATATGGGCACTTTGAGTTTGCATTCATGCCTTTTAGTTTAATGAATGCTCTGACTACATTCATGACTCCTATGAGCACAATCTTGCAATCATATTTGGGCAAGTTTGTGGTAGATCTTCTTGATGATATCCTCATATATAATAAGGATCATTTTGGATATCTTGAGTATCTTCAAACAAGATTTGATGTGCTTCGTTTATATATATATATATATATATATATATATATATATATATATATATATATATATATATATATATATATATATATATATATATATATATATATATATGTATATATATATATATATATATATGTGTGTGTGTGTGTGTATATATATATATATATATATATATATATATATATATATATATATATATATATATATATATATATATATATATATATATATATATATATACATACATATACATATACATGTGTGTATGTGTGTGTTTATATATATGTGTATATGTCTATGTATATCTATGTATGTACATATGTGTATGTGCACCTATAAACATACATATACATAGACACACACACACACACACACACATATATATATATATATATATATATATATATATATATATATATATATATATATATATATATATATATATATATATATATATATATATATATATATATATATATATATATATATATATATATATATATATATATATATGCATGTATGTTGAACAAATAAAAAGATTGATTTGGGTTGAAGCCGAATCTATCATAGTGAGTACTACCCTTGCGAGCCGACAAAGTCCAACAAGAGCCCCTAGTAAGGGATGGCTCTATGACCAAACGAAAATACTAGTTTTAGAAGAAGTGGAAGGAACTAGTAAGGGAATCTCTAAGGCCAAATCAAAAGACTAGTTTCAACTAAAGTTGAACTAAGAAAAAGATGGGTTTGTGTTGAAGTCAAACCTATCGTAGTGAGCATGAACCTTGCCAATGCCGATGAAGTCCACCAAGAGTGTTTACTAAGGGATGGCTCTAAGTCCAAACAAAAAGCCTACTTTGACCAGAACTGAAAGGAACTAGAAAGGGATGGCTCTATGTCCCAATGAATGGACTATTTTGAATTGAAGCCAAACAAACAAAAAGACTAGTTTGCGCTTGTCAAATCTATTGTAGTGAGTACTACCCTTGCGAATGTCGACAAAGTCCACCAAGAGCACCCTAGTAAGGGATGGCTCTAAGGCCAAATCAAAAGATTGCTTTGAATTGAAGTTGAACAAACAAAAAAGACTAGTTTGAGCTGAAGTCAAAATTATCGTGGTGAGCAATAGCTTTGCCAATGTCAATGAAGTCCACCTAGAGCTCCCTAGTAAGGGATGGCTCTAAGGCCAAAGAAAAAGACTGGTTTGAGCAAAAATGGAGGGAACTAATAAAGGATGACTCTAAGGCCAAATGAAAAGGTTGGCTTGAACTAAAGTTGAACAAGCAAAAAGATTGGTTTGAATTGAAGACAAACCTATCGTAGTGAGCATGACACTTGTTAGTGCTGACCAAGTGAAGGGGTTTGGTGTGCTAAACAAGAGAAGCAAGGAGGAGATGGAGGGGGACAAAGGAGAGGAGAGACGTGTACACATGTGTGGGATCCTCAAAACCCACAAAATGATCTCTTTGAGGCAACACTCTATAAATGATACATGTATATGAATGTATGGGTAAGGTCACATGATCCTTAAATCCCCAACAATCTCCCACTTAAGGATCAATGTGACCATAACTGGTAACACATACAAAGAATGATGTACGACTATACAATAATGTATAGGAAGAGTCCAGATCTCACTCCATACCAATCATCCTACACTAGCTCCCTCAAACAAGGTGTATCCATGCACCTCAAATTGCTCTAGACTCATATTGATAAGAGTCAAGCTCACATCTGACTGATGCAAGAACTCACAAAGTTCCTACAAAGCTCCCACTTGCTCTATGCATGTGTCAATCATCAAATGGCTGACAAATCTAAGTGCAAATGCTCAATAGCAAGTGCAATGTCTGGTTTCCAACATAAAAACTTGTACATTAGACTCCTAAATGCTGATGAAACATGTGCTATCTTGGCTAAACTAAGCATGTCAGCCATGCATGTATCCAAGGCATCCAAAGCACCATCATTAAGACTAGTGTGTCATGATATATCCATATCAACATCTGGCACGAGTGAATCCAAGAATGAGTATATAATCGTTGACTCCTCAACATCCAAATCATCCATTCTATCAACCAAGGATGTATCTAGTTGTGCATCCGAAGAGCTAATATGCTCTACCATACATTGTGTATAATAAGAGCTATCTTGCTTCTACCACACCAAGTGTATCATCATGCTCCACATGAACTAACTACACAACATCAACACCAATATCTATATGATGATCTAACTCTAAGTGATTATCATCATCATGCTCTACATGAGCATCCAGATAATGCTCCAAAGCATCCAAATGATCATCCAAAGTGTGCTCCACATGAGCATCCATATGATCAATAAAACCGTGCTCTGCAAAAGCATCATGAGCATCCAAAGCATGCTCTACATGTGCATCCATCTAAGCATCTGAATCCTACTATACATGTGCATTATGAATGTTAATAGGCCTATCTATAGGTAGAAAAAATGATACATGGCTATACTCCCACTGAGACAAGACTGTCTCTCACATGAAGTATCTACAGTGGATACATGTGCCTAATCCTAGCACCTCTGACAAGCATAAGCCATCCCAACTGCAGCTGAAAATGATGCTCACCAAGGAATGCATAACATCTTTTCTCTGACAACTGGGTAACTGATATCAAGCTCATAGGGAATGAAGGCACATAATGCACATGTCTGAGTATAAGTGATGCTCCACCATGTAGCATTAGACATGCATCTCCTGTACCCTCAATTTCATATGTCATACCATCAAACATGTGCATGCATCCACGAGTCTCACTTGAGAATCGATAAAACCACTCACGATGTGGAGTAACAGGAAAAATGGCTAATGCATCAAGCAACCAAGCCATATGTATGCTATCTAATGAATAAGAGGAATCCTAAGATCAATCATAGGAGAAAGTGATATCACCATCACTAGCATAAGCAACTACCATAGACACTCTTGAAACCACTACCTGACCTGCATCACGTGCATATCTCTGACATCATCGCATCCACCTAAAGCAACATTGTCGAGTATGGTCCTCATGGCCACAATGCCAACATCAAAGCTATCAATATGATCTATGTCTCACATGAATCAATGGACTCACATAATATCATGTAATCTCTACCATAATGCACTACTTGTCTCCCCATGCATGACAGACTCATATATAGAATCCACATGTTGTAATCAGATAGTGGAGTTGGACAATGCATCCATATCCATCTATGGATGGTAAGGCATGTCACGAGGCCTCTATGCATCTCTATGCACATACATATGTAACCCTGCATGAACCAATGTATACCACATCTGAGCTTTCTATCTCAAAAAGTCAGCATCATCAAATCTAGAAGACACCATGCTCGCAATCCAAGAGACTAGAAATGTAACAAAAAACTAGAAATAATACTCTATCACCAATAGGATCACACCTGCATAAATCACATAACAAATATCTTGCTTGAGAAGAAACCATGTGAATCACCTATCACATAACCATGCATCTAGCATGCACATAAAACCATGAGCATAAGCCTTCTCACCAAGAATCCAAACTGACCAAGTAGATGTAAAAGAATCTTGGAAAAAAATTTAATAGAGTATCCCATGTAAATTGAGCAATCAAAACAAGATATCCAATAGCAAAAGAATAATGAGTAACCTGTGATCACCTATCACTTATCCAATCAAAGATAATGGTAAATACACATGCCAAAAATTGATGGCAATACACACCAATACAATGGTGATACATCTCCCACTTCAAGAATGAATGTTGCAAGATGGTCCAACCTATCACGAATAACCTCGGTATCACACAAGCATAAAGGATCTACTCGAGTAGTTTCTAACATAAAAGCCAACACAATTTTGGTAGCATCTCCTCTGTAAAATGGAATCTCAACCAAAATAACCATATGGGAATCACCATCCACATATGCCAAGAATCACACTCGCAAATAGATATCAAATCAATGACCAGCAATCAAGGTGACAAACAGATGGTGAAACTGAAGCTCCAATTTGCATCATGTACCTACAAGGTAAAACAAGAATAGTACAAGTACTAACCAAGATCCAAAATCAACTCTCATAAATTGTGTGCAACTAATGAGCTAAGCCATATCCAAGTCGCATAAACAACATATAGACCACAATGCCACTATACATCCATTGACAATACTATGATCAAACTCGTGATGACATAAACCTAAAAGGTAAATCACAGTGTCACCTCACATGCCAAATACTTGACAAGATCATGCTTTACTCTTGTACAGAGGAGGTACCACAGTGATCATACATGGACAATGCCTTCAAGCTCTAATTTGCTCTATGTTTTTCTGTCTTAGGGATGCTAAACTCTGTATTTGAACTTTTTCTCTTCAAAAAACTTCAAGAAATCTTTCTTGACTACACAATGATATTTAGAACACCTCAATGAGAGGTGTATAGCTCAAGATATACACAAAACAAGCATTTGCTATCAATTTCACCTTCACCTACAACACTCTTGCTCTATATTCTGCACTTTTGATGACCTAGTGCTCAAGATTTGGACCTGTCTTCTCCTACAAAATTGTAAACTATTTGAAGCTATGCAAAGCAAGTTGAACCAATTCAATCCGATCTTTAAAACTCAAGTTACAACCAAAAAATTGACTACTATCCAAGTAATTATAGATTCATCTTCTATGTGTTTGTGTTTTTTGAATTTTCGGTGAAGTAAAACTTCAAAGTAGATTTTGTGTCCCTCTTGAAATTTCAGCCTTTGTCTTAGCTACACACAGAACCTTAAAACACACCAATCCAAGATTGCTAGCTCAAATTATGACCAAAATACTGCGACAATCAAGAGGGTGTCGACCTGCAAATTCACCTCTTAAACCCTAAACTTCAATTGAAGCTCCTTGCACACTAGCCCTCAACAAACCTCTGATACCAATGAAGGGCTTTGATGTACTGAACAAGAGGAGAAATGAGGGGATGGAGGGAGAAAAAGGAGAGGAGGGATGTGCACGCATGCGTGGGAGCCTCGAAACCCACATAATGATCTCCTAAGGCAATGCTCTATAAATTATATATATATATATATATATAGGGGTAATGTCACATGACCCTTACATCCTCAACACCAAGTCCATCAAGAGCATGTGAAGGCCAATAATTCCCCAATAGAGGTTGTTATAAAAAGAACTGCCTTGATGGGCAACTGAGAAGATTTGAATCAATAATTTTTCCAAAGGACACTGGAGATATATGAGTTTGAGTTAGTGTTGTTGGACTAGTTCTTTGTCATTGCAACACTTCATATGCATTTTGTGCTTCTTTATCGATTAAGAATATGTAGAGAGTACATGTGCAAAAGCAAAATGAAAAGAAGATTGTGCTCACAAAATGAAAGAGTGTGAGACTAAAAAAGAGTAGACCATGAAATGGGAAAACGCACATGCGTTAGAGTGAGCTTGCCAAGAGCATGGAGTAGGCTCGTCAAGTTTCTAGCCAAGTACAAATGGGGTGAGAGGCCCTCCTTATTGTTGGAGCAAGTCTATGACAAGCCTAAGTATTGGCTTGAGTCTCACAAAGTCATTAAAGAAGCTTCAAAATGAAGACTATGTAAAGTTCACTTGTGAACTACCTCTTGTAACTTTTGAAGAGTTTACTTAATGTAAAAGTAAGAGAATCTTAAGTGGTTGAGCCCACATGATCAAGAATGGAAAGAGGAGCCACGAATTCGTGATTTGTGGTAGGTAGAGAATCAAATCAATCATTGATTGATTGGAGAGTGATTGAGGGAAGTTAGCCTCCCAAACTCAACTATAAATAGATGGCAGTTTTAGTCGTGGTTAGAGAGACCTATGTGAAGACCTCCAAGAGCTGAGCTTTATGCCATATCAAGGTGTGATTACAAGGCACACATATGTATCAGTAAGTCATTGTATTTTACAAGCAATATACTTTCATTTTCATGATTATTTGAGTTCATCTTTCCATGTTCTTGTGATGTGTACTACTCACTGCCATTACTTCAGTTTTTTCTCAGTCAGCTTGCAGAGATTGTTTCTCTGCACTTGGTTCATCATTTTCAGTGATTTAACTTGGTAAAGTTAGCTCTATAAGTCTACTATATGCTCACAAATTTTCATGTCATTTGGATGTTGGAATCTTCAGTTATGATCATTTGAAGTCAACAGGGTATGTTCATCTTCACATCTCTGTCAGGTACCCGACTTTTTCAGTCATCTTGTCAGAGTCATTTCTCAGTGTTTACTCATCCAAATTCAGTGATTTTAAGCTTGTTGGATTCAGCTTACTGTCTAGTATAAGCATACAAATTTTCATGATCATTGGATTCTTATATCTTGAGTTAGGTTAATTTTTCTACTCACTGGTCTATTTCTGTAGCAGCCCGTGAAAATCGGGATGATGTCATCACTTGTTAAAAGTCATTCTCAGTGTGTGGTTTGTTATTTTTGATGAGATTACTCTCTAAAGTTAGCTCTTTAAGCTACCTAGCCTTCCTCAAGAGGAATTAATCTAATTGCTGCTGTGCTCAGAGAATTATGTAAAACACTGGACAGGTGTATCAACCAAGAATAGCAAGTTTTCACCTCTGAGCTAACTCCAACTTATCTGTTTTGATCTATCTTTTTGAGAGTGATCTTCCAAGGTACATAGGGTGTCTAATACATCCATTGGCAAGCTAAAAGGGCCCACCATCTACTCCTGGAGTTCATTTGGCTGGTGTAGAGCAAAGATTTTGCAACACCTCTTCATCTTCAACACATACCTATCCATCTCTTCACAGTGGTATCAGAGCAAGGTTGGACAACATGGCAGATGGATTTCCTTCATCAATTGACAAATTGGACAGAGGTAACTACTCAGCTTGGTCATTAAGAATGGAAGCTTATCTCCAAGGTAGAAGTTTATATGGTTATGTGGCTGGAGATGAAGTTATGCCAAGTTTCAGGAACAAAAGTCAACCAACACAAGAAGAGCAAGAAAGATTGAGCACATGGTGCTCCAAGGATGCACTTGCAAGGTCTTATCTCCTCAACTCTATCTCAGATTTTTTGTTGCCTCACATTAGAAGTTGTAAGACATCTCAGGAAGTGTGGGATGCACTTGAAGCTTTCTTTGCTTCAAGTACTAAAGCTAGGAAGCATCAACTATGGCTGGATTTCACAACTCTCAAGAAGGCTCCCAAACAAAATGTGACTGATTTTGTCACAAAGCTCAAGGACATAGCAGATCAGTTGGGAAGCATTGGAGAGGTAATAGATGAAGAGCAAATTGTAAGGCAGGTCATCAATGGCTTGAAGGCAGATGATAAGTGGGAAGCATTCACCACAGCTATGGATTTGTACATGGACATGCATGTACCTGATTTCAACACACTCATTGGACAATTACTTACTCAAGAGGCAAAGCTTATCAAAAATGGAGAAAGCTCTAAAGGTAATCAATCTTCAGCTTTATACACGGATAAAAGCAAGTCTAAAGATAACAAAGGAAAGGCAAAGAAAGTGGATGATGAAGCAGGTACATATCAAGCTAACTATGCAGGTAGAGGAAGACATGGCAGAGGTAGAGGAAGAGGAGGTAGACAAGGCAGGGGGAGATCCCAAGACTCCAACTCATGTTCTATTTGTGGATTAACTAATCATACAACTGAAAATTGCTTTAGGAATTCCAGGAATCAAAGAGGCAAAGGATACAATAGAGGAAGTTATGGCTACTCAAGAGGAAGGTTCAACAACTACCATGGCAACTACAACAACTACAATCATTCAAACTATCAAGGAGGCTACAAAGGAAGGAGAGACTACAATAACTACACAGAAGACTCAAACAAAGAGGATTCATTATTGATCATGAACATGGCTATGCCACAAGGTAAATCTGATGAGCATGTCTTCTACATAGATTCAGGTTGTTCAAATCATGTGGCAGGAAATGTGGCACTCCTATCAGATTTAGAAGATCCAAGGAATAAGCATGAGGTACAAACAGGAGATGATACAAAACATCCTGTGGAGAAAATAGGCAATGTCAAAGCACCTGATGGAAACATCAACCTACTCAGTAAGGTACTCTATGTCCCTACCATTACAAAGAATTTGATACGTGTTGGGCAGATAGTAGAGAAAGGGTTGCAAGTCAGGTTCACAAAAGCAGGAGCATTTGTTGAAGATCCAAGTCAGGGATTCAGAAGAATTGCAAAAGGTGAAAAGACAGGTAGATTGTTCACATTTGAAACATTGCTCTATTTAATTATGGCAGTCAGACACTCACAGAATTAGAAGTATGGCACAAAAGGTTAGCACATATTGGTGAAAGGTCATTAAAGCAAATTTGCAGGGACCAAAGTGTACTTGGACTTCCTAATTTGTCAAAACAACATATGATTTATAAGTGTAGTGCATGTCAGTTTGGAAAGTCTCACAGGTTACCATTCATGAAGAAAGGTTATATGCATGGAGATCTCTTGGAGTTGGTTCATACAGATGTATGGGGACCAAGCAAGGAAGCTTCAATATCAGGATCAAGGTATTATGTTTCCTTTATTGATGATTGCAGCAGATGGACTATCCTATTCTTTATGAAACACAAAGATGAAGTTTTTTCATGTTTCAAAAGATATTTGGCTCTTGTGGAGAATCAAACAGGTAAATCACTAAAAAGGCTAAGGTCAGATGGAGGGGGAGAATACTTCTCCCATGATTTTGATTCTTTTCTTCAAGAAAGAGGAATCAAAAGAGAGGTAACTACAAGGTACACTCCTGAGCAAAATGGAGTGGCAGAAAGGAGGAATAGGACAATTGTTGAAGCTGCAAGGTCTATGTTAAATGAAAAGCATTTACCTAATTACTTATGGGCTGAGGCTGTATCTACAGCCACTTACTTGATTAACAGGTTGCCTTCAAAATCCCTTGATGGGATGACTCCATATGAGGCTTGGAATGGAAGAAGACCAAGCTTAGATCATTGTAAAATTTTTGGATGTATTGCTTTTGCTCATGTTCCTTCACAGGTTAGAGGCAAGATGGATCCAAAAGCAGAAAGGTGTGTATTTATTGGATATGACAACAATCAAAAGGGCTACAGGTTATACAACCCTACCAACAAAGGATTCTTGGTAAGCAGAGATGTAGTTTTTGATGAGAACAATTCATGGTATGAAGATTCATGCAGGAAGGTCAATTTACCATATGATCTTGAAGAAGATTTTCCAAAGCTTGGTAGAGAACAATCAAAGATTGAAGAACAAGACACCTCAGAGGATGATGAAGAATGTCAGATGGAAAAGATCAAAGCATGGAAGTCTAAAGGTAAAGCAAAATTGCAGGAACTTGGACATGAGGCAGAATCATCAAATCATGGCTTAAGAAGATCTATGAGGGAAAAGAAAAAACCAGAAAGGTATGGGTTTGACACCTCATTAGTAACTAAACATTCTATCTACATAGCACAGGACATAAACCAAGAGGAGCCATCATCATTTGAAGAGGCCAAAGCAAAAACAGAATGGAAGCATGCAATGAAGGAAGAGATTGAAGCACTTGAGGAAAACAACACTTGGGATTTGGTGCCCAAGACTTCATCCATGAAGGTAATAGGCTCAAGATGGGTCTATAAACTCAAGAAGAATTCTGATGGTTCCATTAACAGGTATAAGGCAAGGCTTGTAGCAAAAGGCTTTGCACAAACTCAGGGAATTGATTATGAGGAGACATTCTCTCCTGTGGCAAAGATGCCTACTATTAGGGTTTTGCTTAGTATTGCCTCTTCCAAGAATTGGAAGATACTTCAACTAGATGTGAAGAATGCATTCTTGAATGGTTGGATAACAGAAGAGGTATATATGGCACAACCACCTGGTTTTGAGAGTCAAGTTTATCCTGATTATGTGTGTAAACTTAATAAAGCATTGTATGGTCTCAAGCAAGCTCCAAGAGCTTGGAATTTCAGGCTTGTTTCATTCTTGCAGGACAAAGGCTTTCAACCAAGCAAAGCAGATCCTTCACTCTTTATTAAAAAGAGTAATTCCGAGGTCATCTACCTATGTGTATATGTAGATGATATTATATTGACAGGAAATGATGCAGATGGTATGAAGAAGATCAAAGATCAGATGAGAGAAGAGTTCAAGATAAGTGATTTGGGTTCACTTACCTACTTCCTAGGTTTGGAAGTTGTCTACAAAGATCATGGTTTGTTTCTCACTCAAAGAAAGTACATTAAGGACATGTTGGCAAAATTCAAGATGCAAGATTGTAAGATTGCAGGTACTCCAATGGAGGTTAATCACAAATTGAGCTCACATGAAGGTGAACTCATAGAGGACATCACATCATATCAAAGTCTAGTGGGTAGTCTCAACTATGCCACGTTAACAAGAGTAGATATATGTTACAGTGTGAGTGTGCTAAGCCAATTTATGCACACACCAAGGAAACCACATATGGATGCTGCCAAAAGGATTCTCAAGTATCTCAAAGGAACCATAAATGAAGGACTTTATTATCCTTATGTATCTGATTTAGGTTTGAAGCTATTTTCTGATGCAGATTGGGCTGGCTCCAAGGAAGATAGAAGGAGCACTTCAGGTTATCTTACCTTTGCAAGTTCAAAGCTTATTTCATGGTCATCCAAGAAGCAACCCACAGTTGCTCTCTCTTCTACTGAAGCTGAATATAGAGGTCTTGCCATAGCTACACAGGAAGCTATGTGGATGAAGACATTGTTCAAAGATCTTGGATTGGAGTTTGGAACTCCAACTATTTTTGGTGACAATATGAGTTCTATTCATTTGGCTGCTAATCCTATTTTTCATGCAAGGACTAAACATATTGAAGTTCATTATCACTATGTACGAGAGAAGGTTCTAAGCAAAGAGATTCAAATATCATATGTGTCCACTCATCAACAATGTGCAGATATTCTAACCAAAGCATTGGATGGTACAAAGCTTTGCAAATTCAAGGCTATGATTGGTTTGCAGGTAATCTTGGAAGATTGAAGACCTCAAGCATACTTGGCTTGAGGGGGAGCTGTTGGAGCAAGTCTATGACAAGCCTAAGTATTGGCTTGAGTCTCACAAAGTCATTAAAGAAGCTTCAAAATGAAGACTATGTAAAGTTCACTTGTGAACTACCTCTTGTAACTTTTGAAGAGTTTACTTAATGTAAAAGTAAGAGAATCTTAAGTGGTTGAGCCCACATGATCAAGAATGGAAAGAGGAGCCACGAATTCGTGATTTGTGGTAGGTAGAGAATCAAATCAATCATTGATTGATTGGAGAGTGATTGAGGGAAGTTAGCCTCCCAAACTCAACTATAAATAGATGGCAGTTTTAGTCGTGGTTAGAGAGACCTATGTGAAGACCTCCAAGAGCTGAGCTTTATGCCATATCAAGGTGTGATTACAAGGCACACATATGTATCAGTAAGTCATTGTATTTTACAAGCAATATACTTTCATTTTCATGATTATTTGAGTTCATCTTTCCATGTTCTTGTGATGTGTACTACTCACTGCCATTACTTCAGTTTTTTCTCAGTCAGCTTGCAGAGATTGTTTCTCTGCACTTGGTTCATCATTTTCAGTGATTTAACTTGGTAAAGTTAGCTCTATAAGTCTACTATATGCTCACAAATTTTCATGTCATTTGGATGTTGGAATCTTCAGTTATGATCATTTGAAGTCAACAGGGTATGTTCATCTTCACATCTCTGTCAGGTACCCGACTTTTTCAGTCATCTTGTCAGAGTCATTTCTCAGTGTTTACTCATCCAAATTCAGTGATTTTAAGCTTGTTGGATTCAGCTTACTGTCTAGTATAAGCATACAAATTTTCATGATCATTGGATTCTTATATCTTGAGTTAGGTTAATTTTTCTACTCACTGGTCTATTTCTGTAGCAGCCCGTGAAAATCGGGATGATGTCATCACTTGTTAAAAGTCATTCTCAGTGTGTGGTTTGTTATTTTTGATGAGATTACTCTCTAAAGTTAGCTCTTTAAGCTACCTAGCCTTCCCCAAGAGGAATTAATCTAATTGCTGCTGTGCTCAGAGAATTATGTAAAACACTGGACAGGTGTATCAACCAAGAATAGCAAGTTTTCACCTCTGAGCTAACTCCAACTTATCTGTTTTGATCTATCTTTTTGAGAGTGATCTTCCAAGGTACATAGGGTGTCTAATACATCCATTGGCAAGCTAAAAGGGCCCACCATCTACTCCTGGAGTTCATTTGGCTGGTGTAGAGCAAAGATTTTGCAACACCTCTTCATCTTCAACACATACCTATCCATCTCTTCACACTTATATAGAGTTGGATAATGCCCCTTGAAGGAGAATGAATACATGGGTAGAAGCACATGGAAAGGTACCCAAATACAAAAGATATACAATATAAAATGGAAATGAAATGGAAATGGAGTGTCGCTTGGATACAAAATGGAGATGCAATCATGTCGATACAAATGGAAATGATGTAGGAGAAATCATGTCATCAACAGAATGTACACTAGCTAGTGTCGCAGACAGCAAGTCCATGTAATTACCTGATTATTTTTATCAAGTTTTTGGTGAGTAAGAATTTCTTTAAGTTTCTATTGTGGACATCTCTGATTGAACTTATGACTGTTTAATATATGTTTATCTATTCTAACACATTAGAAAAAGGTTTGTTTCTCGTGCCAAAATGATCTAACTATTCATTATGCCCGATCTTGGTAATAGGGGTGACCATGATCACATATATAATACTTAATCGTTTCAATTTGTGAGCATCTGCTTGCTCAACTCACAACAAGATTCCTGTCATGTGTTTCTTTGGTAGTCGGTTGAGTTTCAAGTTCATAAAGTCAGATTGTATGGTCCTGTGGCTAGCAATGTCAAGAACAACCATCTATGGTGCAAGAAGGCATTATAGAGAAAGACAAAGGCGCTTATTTTTTGGTTTCCAATGATTTGGAAAAACATTTACACTAAAATATTGGTTGGGGATCATTGGCTATTCAAAATAATAATAATAATAATAATAATAATAATAATAATAATGATAACAACAATAGATCAGCTATAATTTTTGTCGTAATGAGTGTAATACGATGATCTTTTTAGTTTTGATTACCCAATATCATTTATAAAATGGTAATAGAATTTCAAAATGATGGGCCAATGCCAATGGAGTGAATTCTAGATATAGAATCATTATTGATAGTTTTTGAGATAAGCATTGAGGCTAGGTCAAAAGGAAAATATACAAAGACCATGGAAATTGAACGGTTCAAATACAAGAAATGTTTCCATGCATGAATGGAACTAAAAAAAAAACAATAAATAATCATAAAAATATATAAACGTAATATTTATTTTTGCTGCTGGAAATAGGGAAAACAATATCTTGAAATTCATGTGCAAGTAGAGCATCTATGAAAATATAGTAGATAATAGAATATTGTTATGCAAATGAAACTAAGGACTCGCGGAAGATAAAGACAATGCAATAAATAGTATAAAAGATAGAAAGATAATTGGCTCGTTTCACATGAAGATCAAGAGAATTAAAAATCATAGCAAGTTGTAGAGGAGGATAAAGACATGTGGAATTTTATTTATCAACAGAGAGTCTCATGCCACACCAAGAAATGTGTAGTATTTATGTTTTTCTTTTATCAATTTGGAGGTGATTGCTTTTATAAGAAAATACACATCATGGATATGAATCCACTTACTTTTCCATTTGTCTTGATGATTTTTTAATAAACCTCATAAATTCAACATTAGAATGTAGATGCCAACAAGAGGCTTGTATAGAATTTATGTTTTTCTTTTTTTTTTTCTAGTTGATTGATGCCATTAATACTTCTAATAAGCAACAAATCATGGATATGAATCCATGTGCATTTCCAATTGATGGTTATTGAACAAACTTCATGATTTCAACCTTAGAATGAAGATGCCAACAAGAAGCTCATTATTAAGTTGATCACTACCTAGTCTCATGGCCTCCATCTTCCTCACAAGATAAATAAGAGATGTGGTGAAGATTACACTAAGGGATTTTCACACAATTTTCTTAAGATTGAAGATTCACATCAAGGGCCATGGATAAAAATGGTTAGTGAAGGAAGTGCCTTGGTGGATGGTTGATGGCTCGTTCGCACATAAAAGTATCCTTGAACGAGTCACATAATGTACGACCCAATTTCTTGTAGACCTTCCACATATCATTAACTTGATGCATAAACGATACATATGAAGTTTGAATCATCTCATCTGTTTGGTGGTGTACACATGTGGTGATGTACACATGCTATACAGTCATATATCTAAATGTTTGAGGTAATAGAGGTCCACCTTAATGTTAGATGCCCAGGCATATGAAACTTTTAGATCACCAACCAATTGTATGATTTGGCTATAAGGGATAAACTGACTCTCTTGGATATTATGACCCTCACTTATAAGTTTGATAAATTGTAGTTCACCTAAAGCTACACTCACTTGTCCAAACAGGTGTGGTGTAACGATAAGTCTTGAACGTAATGAGGCAAAGTGTTTAGGTTCAAGTTCCACTCATTTCACATGTTCAACCTTCGAAAGTATCAAATGTGTGAATTGTTTGTGTAAGGTTTCAAACTTTGTATGAATCTGTTGAATTGTTAGTGTAGGTTTCAAACTTTCTTGTGCTCGGAAAAAAAAAAAGCCACACTCACTAAGAAAAAAACTGTGGGTTGTGAACCCACGAGTACATGAAACCTGTTAAGCTTTCATTTGGCTCCAATTTGTCGCCTACCCGCTCTCGACTCAGCCTGAGCGCAAGAAGCATTGCAGGAAAGAAGGATGGTTGAAAAAAGAAAGCGCATGCCACCAAAAGAGAAAAGACCTCTTATGAACTTTCTTTTCG
>MU261824.1:0-2500 GCA_020310875.1 Ceratopteris richardii | reverse complement strand
CTCTTGATGAGAGAGCGAGTAGGTGGGTGCATGAGAGTCGTACTGTAGTGGTGGTAGCCTGTCTATGTCAAAGCCATGGTGGGCAAGCCAGTCTCGTGTCTGTGCATACCATGAGGAGGTGTCGCCTGCTAATGCCATATCACGTGATGCCTCGAAAGCACGATAAGCAATGCGCTCAGTATCCATGCTCCGAAGTCTGAGTAATAGGCATACTGTCTGGAATAGTGCCTCAACTAGCATCGGTGGTGCAGCGAGCTCTGCTCTAATGATATCATGTGGTACTGAAGGCTTGCTGCTGATAAGTCTGGCAATCATGAGGATTTGTGGCCTCTCTAATGCTGTCCATACTGATGTAGCTAATCCTGGTCCCCATATGGCTGCCCCATACATGAGCGCTGGCGTAACCAAAGTGTCAAAGAGCCACCCCTTTGTGCGGGGCTCCTGAAAATATGCCTGGTGGCACTGTCTCTCCATCAAAGCTAGTGCTGCGTACCCACGTGTGATGTGGTCACGGGCTGCCTGAGCCATAGAGAAGACCCCTGATGCTGCTGTAAATGTCACCCCCAAGTAAACATATGATCCGACCACCTTGATCGGTCCACCTGCTTCTGTGAACAAACTATGTCTGCGTACCTGTGCTGATGTATGAAAGATCAAGACCTTGGTTTTACCAAGGTTCACAGATAACCCTCTAACCCTCTGTGTCTGCAAAAGTCATCTAGGCCGTGTAGATGATGCTGTAGACCTTCTGCAGACTCTGAAACCAATACAATATCATCAGCGTATAAAAGAATATGGACAGTGGACCCGTGTACCTCAATGCCATCTCCCCCCTGCTGCTGTATGAAGTCCACTATCTCATCAATGTAGAGACCAAAGAGGGTGGGTGAGAGAGGGCATCCTTGCTTCACCTCGATAGTGCTAGCAAGTGGATCAGATAAGCCCCCTGGACATCTGACTCTACCAGATACTCTCTCGTATAAGGCGTAGATCCCCCATATCATCTCCTCCGGAGCTCCGATGTCAAGTAGTCGTCTGAAGAGTCGATCCCTGGGAACAGTGTCAAATGCTTTGCGGAAGTCCACAAAGCAACAATATAATCTCCTCTTCCTCACCCTGGCTTGGTCGATCAGGCATCTCAGAGTGAAGATGTGGTCAATGGTAGAGTAATCTCGTCTGAAACCTGCCTGTCCTGGAGCCCTGATGCCCTTCCTCTCAGCGAGAGTACTCAACTCTGTCTCTAGTACCTCCCCATATAACTTGGCCAATATAGGGCCAATCATGATCGTCCGGTATGTAGTTGGATCCATAGTATCACCTGACCTATGAATGGGCACTATGGTGTGCTCAATCCATGAGTCTGGGAACCCTTCAACCAATGCACGGTTGAAGAGATGGGCAATGAGCGGTGCGAGAGTCGTGCCTCCATAGATGAGGTGCTCTGCCTGTAAACCGAAATGATCATGGGCCCTGCCATGCTGCAGCCGGGCAATAGCGCGTCCCACCATAGTGGGTGTGAAGAAGTCAGAGGTAGTAGGACTTGGGCTCTGCGGTCTGGGAATGGGAGGCTGGCCTTGGATCTCGTATAGGCTCCGTGCATAGCTATGCCAAGTGCTCGGGTCTCAGATAGGTGTTTGCTGTCTCCTCTCTCTCAAATGTCGCCATGCCACTACACTGTCTCGACTCATGAGCAAATGGTAAATATCCCAATACTGTCTCTCCTCCCAATCTCGCCGTTTGCGGCGAGTAAGGCACAGAGAGAGAGAGAGAGAGAGAGAGAGAGAGAGAGAGAGAGAGAGAGAGAGAGAGAGAGAGAGAGAGAGAGAGAGAGAGAGAGAGAGAGAGAGAGAGAGAGAGAGAGAGAGAGAGAGAGAGAGAGAGAGAGAGAGAGGGGGAGGGGGAGGGGGGAGGGGGAGGGGGAGGGGGAGGGGGAGGGGGAGAGAGAGGGGGGAGAGAGAGGGGGAGAGAGAGGGAGAGAGAGGGAGAGAGAGAGGGAGGGAGGGAGGGAGGGAGGGAGAGAGAGAGAGAGAGAGAGAGAGAGAGAGAGAGAGAGAGAGGAGAGAGAGAGAGGAGAGAGAGGAGAGAGAGAGAGAGAGAGAGAGGAGAGAGAAGAGAGAGAGAGAGAGAGGAGAGCGAGAGAGAGAGGAGAGAGAGAGAGAGAGAGAGAGAGAGAGAGAACAACGTTCCGAACCTGAAGATTCTGTTTTGTATATGTGTGGTGTGTGTGTGTAAATATATATATATATATATATATAATATATATATATATATATATATATATATATATATATATATATATCTATATCTATATCTATATCTATATCTATATCTATATCTATATCTATATCTATATCTATATCTATATCTATATCTATCTATATATATATATATATATATATATATATATATATATATATATATATATATATATGTGTGTGTGTGTGTGTATGTATATATATATATATATATATATATATATATATATATATATATATATATA
>MU261823.1:80000-87894 GCA_020310875.1 Ceratopteris richardii | reverse complement strand
TCTCTCTCTCTCTCTCTCTCTCTCTCTCTCTCTCTTCTATCTCTCTCTCTCCTCACCTCCCTCCCCTGTTTAACCCCCACCTCTTTCCTCCTATGGCCCCCTCAGGCCACTCCCTCCTAACCTCTCTCTCTCTCTCTCTTGCTCTCTCTCTCTCTCTCTCCTCTCTCTCCTCTCTCTTCCTCTCTCTCTCTCTCTCTCTCTTCTTTCTCTCTCTACTCCCTCCCCCTTTCTCTCTCTCTCTCCTCTATCTCTCTCTCTCCTCTCTCTCTCTCTCTCTCTCCCTTCTCATCGTCTCTCTCTCTCTCTCTCTCTCTCTCCTCTCTCTCTCTCTATCTCTCTCCCTCCCTCCCTCCCCTCCCCCCTAGCCCCCAACCTTTTCCCCACTGGGCTCCCTCAGCCACTCCCCTTGCCACCCCGTCTCCCCTCTCCCTCTCTCTCTCTTCCTCTCTCTCTCTCTCCTCTCTCTCTGGCCTCTCTCTCTCTCTCTCTCTCTCTCTCTCTCTCTCTCTCTCTCTCTCCTCTCCCCTCCCCTGCAGCCACCAACCACTTTTCCCCCGCGAGGCCCCCTCAGCCACTTCTCCTACCACCCCTCTCCCCCCCTCTCTCTCTCTCTCTACTCTCTCTCTCTCTCTCTCTCTCTCTCTCTCCTCTGCTCTCTCTCTTCTCTCTCTCTCTCTCTCTCTCTCTCTCTCTCTCTCTCCCCCCCCCACCGCAACCACCCCTGCCCACCTCCCATTTCCCCACCCAACCCCCGCTGCCACCTCCCCCCGCCCTACCCTCCTATTTTCCCCCACCCCCCCCCCCCCCCCCCCCCGCGCTGCCACCCCCGCCACCCCTCCTATTTCCCCGCACCACCCCCACTGCTACCCACCTGCCTCCCCTTCTATTTCCCCCACCACCCCGCTGCCGCCCCTCCCCCCTCCCCTCCTATTTCCCCCCACCACCCCCGCTGCCACTCAGCCACCTCCACCACTACTCTATCCCCTCATATTTCCCCCTCAGCCCCCACAGCCACCTCCACCACTTCTCCATCTCCACCACTTCCACCACCATCCCCTCCTCCCCCTCCACCACTTTTTACTCTATCTCCTCCTCCTCCATCCCCTCCTCTTCCATCTCCTCCACCTCCGCCCCCATCCTCCCTCCACCCCCATGCTTGTTCAAATTCAGTATGTAGAAGATGACTCTCCTAAGAGAATTCATTTGGCTCCTCACATGTTTAAATCAAGTTGAAAGGTTAAAGATTTCGAGAGTGCACAACCACATAATAAAGATCCAAAGATGAACGATGTGGCTAATGCATATCACTCTCAGAATGATGAGGGGCATACACAAGTAGAGGTGCCGATATTACACATGCATGGGAGTAGCAGTGTGACATTTAAGGATGCTCTAGATTCAGTATCAAAGTCAGACTCAAGTGATTTAGTGGAGACTAGGCGAACCCCAAACTAGCATAATTTTTTGATGCAAAGTACTTATATATATATAGAGATTCAGCATGTTGGTTTCACATGAGCATTTGTAGAAATATTTATGCAAAGGACTTAATGTTGATTTGAGTCTACTATACAAATGACCAAAGACATAAGATAACCAAGGACATAAATTATCTCTCTGATCATGCCTTTCATATGTACATGCTTTGGAAAAAGTTCTTGATCTCTTGATGTTGTTACATTGATGCTTTTCTAGTATGAAGAAGATGACTCTTCCAATTAGGGAATTCATTGGGCTCTTGGATTTGTGGAGTTTACACCACCCACCATCTCTCACAATCAATAGGTAAGGGTCAAAAGAAACTACAAGAATTATGTGAAGAATGTGCTTTTGAGGGTCATTCCAATATCATGGGTGGCACATAATGAGATCTCATCTTTCATTCAAAAGTGACAATAAAAGTGTAACTGGTAAAAGTGAAAGAAGATAAATGACTGTTGCCGCCAACCATTCATGAGGACTACCTATTTTTGAGGATCCAATTCAAGACTGGTGGCATATTTGATCTATCCCTCCAATTTTGGGGTAATCAATCAGCACATCTACAGTGAACGTGGGAAATCGGCAAGGCGCTCTTGGCGTATTCCTCTCTTTCCACTCTGTGGCTACAATCATATTGTAGAAGTCACTTTGTGGTGAGGATACGGAGCGTGGGCTTCCCAATGGAGGGCTAATAGCACTATAGTGTAAAGAAGTGGCTTGGTTTTGTCATTCAGTTTGAGTCAGTGTATTCCGTGCTCTTCCATTAGAGCAAGTCTTCATACCTTTGTACTGAGTAGTGCAAGTCTTCATCTAGTTGTGTTCATTTTATTGGACGAATTTGTTGTATTGATTCTGTTTTGTTCTCGATTGACATGTTAGCACAAAGCATCATCTTTTGAAGCATTTCTTTTAGCTATATTGTAATCATGTGTTCAAAATAAAGAGTGGATTCGTTCTTTACTATTGTCATTCATCATTAGTCTTCTTTCTGAGTATTTGTAATACCATGTGTCTAGTGCAATCATGCCTCCTCACATGAATGTCAAAGGGTATACTTCCCTAAGGAGAACCTCCCTTGAGTAGGTGAAGTACGGGAAGAGCACATTTCCTGCATTTGTTAAAAGAAGGCACCCTAGTACCTCCTCTACAGAATGTATCACCACTAGAATGTACAAAGATAATTAACCCATTAGGGTTGTATGTGTATATACAAGCCAGGGGAAAAACCTCCTAAAGAGGGAAAAAAGTAACCCAACAGTCCTAGTGTGTTCACACACATCACTACCTTAATATATTAACAAAGAAGGCTTATAAACTCTATGATCTAGAGGCTAAGAAGATCATGGTGAGTCGCGATGTGGTGTTTAAGGAGGATCAACCACATGAAATGGAGGACAAAAATCGAGCTTCCACTTTATCATCAGGTGGATGGGAAATCTACTATGAGCATAGTAGATGTCATCACCTAAGTGGAAATGCCTTTGCCATATTGGGTGAGGCAGTTCAATGATTCTACAAACCCCATCCCAGAGTCACTAGAAGAGATATGAGATGGAATCAAGTGATCACAAAGAATAAAGGATAGAGATAGGCAAGCACCCATCTTGTAAACACAGCCCAGATGTCTGATCTAATTCAAGAACAAGCAAAGGAGCCAACCAATGTGGAAGAGGCACTCCACGATCCAAATAGGAAGATTGCCATGCAAATTGAATAAATCAATATCATGAAACATGAAACTTGGGAGCTAGTGGATTGACCCCCCAAGCCTAAATTCATTGGCATCAAGTGGGCGTGGAAGCTAAAGTACATGGCTAATGGTACTTTGGAAAAGTACAAATCAAGACTTGTTGCACATGGATACTCAAAAGTTGAAGGCATTGAATTTTGTGAGTCATTTGTCGTGAGTGCAAGGATGACTACTATCTGATTAGTAGTAGTTGTGGCTGCACATAAGCATTGGTCAGTCTATCACATGGGTGTCAAATCATCATTCCTAAATGGAGAACTCAAGAAGAAGGTATATGTGTCTCAACCACTAGGGTTTGGGGCTCTCCATTCAAAGAAAAAGGTATGTAAGACCAAGAAAGATTTATATGGGCTGAAACAAGCCCCTAGAGCATGGTACTAGTGGATAGATAAGTATCTGTTGGCTCTAGCTTTTGAAAGATGTGCTCATAATTCTATTTTGTATGTTCTAAAGAGAGGAGGGAAGAAAATTATGCTTGCACTCTATGTAGATGACCTTGTGATTATGGGAAATGATGATGCTCTTCTTCAACAAATGAAAGATGCCTTGAGTTGAGAATTTGAGATGACAGACTTTGGCTTAATGCATTATTTCTTAGGTCTTGAAATTTGATAGGAACTTGGGAATATTTTCAGCTCTCAACAAAAGTATGCAATTCATATATTGAAGGCATTCTGCATGGAAAATTGCAAGAAATTTCTACAGCTATGGAGGTCAATATAAAATTATCTATTAAAGCTACTTCACCTCTAATGGATATTGGAAGATATGAGAAATTAGTTGGAAGTCTCATCTACTTGTATTGTAGCAGACCAGATGTCTCTTGTGCTGTTTGAATAGTAAGTACGTTCTCTAATAAGCCTTTCCAAATGCATTGGAAGGCAAGCATGCAAATACTTAGGTATGTGAAAGGAATCAATGATTATGGTATTCTTCATGAAGAATGATCATCTCTCATTCGATATGGTGACTCACATTAGGCACGAGATATTGATACCAAAAAATCAGTTTCTCAATATCGCTTTTCCTTAGGACCATGGTTTTGGATCAGTAGGAAGCAACAACATGTAGGAGTATCTTCTACTGAAGCTGAGTACAAAGCTGCATGTGTTGTGACATGTGAAGCAGTATGGTTGAGGAGGATCCTATGGCACATAGGAATACAAGGACCGAAGGCTAGAGAGTGGAATTATGACAACGGAAGTGGCATGGACATTGCTAAGAATCATTTTCTCCATCCATATACCAAGCACATAGAAATTCAGTGTCACTATGTGCGTGAGTTGATTGAGGACCAGGTCCTAGAGATAAGCTATTGCCCAACTGAAGAAAATAGATAAGACATCTTTAGCAAAGCTCTTGGGAGAGAGCAACTTCTTCAACTCTTTCATAAGCTTGGGATTGGACCAAGGAGGTAGTTCACCACAAGGTGGACATTGAGGTTGGTGTTAGATATGCTCAATACTCCACCCTCTAGTGGCCACAAATCCTCCATGATACTCTAAGTTGTAAGGCCCTCATTATGAGGAGAATCCATTGTGAGAGCACGAACATTTGTGGAACCCCAACTTTCAAGTTAGATGAGGTCTATGAGTGATCGTTGATGGTTATAGATGATTTTTGTGAGCCTAGTCATCAGGTTAGGTAGGGTCCATTGGGTTGCCACTCAAGGTGAAAATAATGGCCCTATGGCATAGTGCAATTTCCCCATAAAACCTTAATGGGGGAGTGTAGAGGGGGGCTTGCCCCGTTCTACGAGGTCTAGGGGTCCTATCCCCTAGGCACATAGGTCTTAGATAGTAGGACTTGTGGTCATGGAGATATTGTCGAATTGTATATTTTTTTGACGACTATTCTGTATCTCCCAACTACATTTATCCATATTGACCCCCCTTGTAAAGCCTATATGAGCATGGCCTACGTTTAGATTTACTAGCATTGCACATTCTTAAGCCCTTCGTCTAAATTCTTTCTAAATCACCATCAAAGATCCATATTGGGAGCTTACACGTAGACAACACCATTGTTGTAATTGCATTATGGTTGACAATCTGAGAATTTGAGTTCTCTATCCCTTAGTCTACATCTAATTTATTAGCATTTTTTTCTCAATTATGTCTACTTATCTATTCCGTTGTGGTGTTAGTTTTCCCTACAAAGAGATGATACACATTGAAAGAAACCATTCCAATGAATAGAATGCATGGAATCAATGACAAAAGAACATGCAAGGCATGAATTCATTAGTGCTGCTTCGTGCATAGATTTGTGCTCTACATAATTCTTTTTATCATTTTCCATTGCCTCTCTTTATGAAGTAACAAAATTGAAATGTTTATTACTAAAGATATTCATTGAATTGCAAGATTATTAATACTCCATGATATGGTGTTAATGGAAGTCTATTGAACTTGTTGTTAAATATTATTGTCTCTAGTGAATGTCTAAGTACCATAGTGAGATTGATATGAGATTAAGTTAAGTTACTTACTTTGATAGTGTGACAAGTAAATGAAGATAGTGTAACAAGAAAAGGTAAGGGACCTATAACAAGCAACTCCCTCTATCCAAGAACGTTAGATGAGTTCTAGTCTATGTAGGAGAGAAGTATAGAGAGTGTTGAGCTTGAAGAGTACAATGTGTAGAAACTTGAAAGAGTTAAACACTAATGATCTAATTGGGGAGTGGCTTTGTGGATGTAAAGATACTATACTTGTAGAGATATAGGTTATAGAATTTGGGGAAATATTGCTTAAAGACAATGTTGATATTGCATTCTAGAGAAAGTTTCCCTAGCTATAATTTAAATACACAATCGTGTATGCTACAAAGTCGATAAGAAGCCCTGAAATGATTGTAGATGAAGAAGCAACAACTAAGAACATCCCATATTCCCATCTCTAAAGAGGGACACCATCCCAAAACTACATCTCAATTACCTTCAATGCTAACTAGTGATATTACACCTTTATCAAGGCCACCATCGAAATAGATTATGCTTGGTTGTTCCACCAAAAACTACTAGCAAAGGTTGAGTAGGGTTAGCAGTTACCAAACACCACCAGAACAAAGAACTCGTGGTTTTTTTTTCAATTCTCTAAATTCAGATGCTAGAATTAGTGAAACTGAAGGAAAACAAATAAACCTCTGGTATTTTAAACTGTCCATAATGTTCTCTATATGCACTTTCGAAATTCCAAACCATTCCAAAAACTTATCCAATAATAATAGAAAGCTATTTTCATCGAATTGAAAATCTCAAGTTATTGTGGAGACCATATAATATCTAGATTTTACCAAGATAGCAAAAAAAAAAGAGCATTCCCAACAGGAATTATGCTAAGTTTAGAGGTTTCATAGGCAATGAGTCAGATGCCCATGTGTGATATTTTGAAATTAACTATGGAGTGATGAGAGATGTTGTCGATGATGATCTCTATAAGGACCAAGTATTCCAATCTAGCTTGGAAAGTGAAGTAGCTAGGTGGTTGATGGAATTCAAAATAAATTATTTTCACATGTATATATCAATTAAAGATGCATTCATTACATGCAAAAGTGAACCTTGCATGGGCATTCTAAGGATCCCTAATTTTTATGGATTAAATGTAGTTGTGCTTAGTTTTAAGCAAGCATAGAAAAACATTAGTATAGCTCCAAAATTAGAAAAATAAACTAGGAATACTTATCATTGTTGCAAGATCTAATGGATTGGATTATGCCTTTACAAGGGGTGAAGATGTAGTTTTAGCTATCATGGCACACCGTAGTGGACTTTTATATAAAACGTATTAGTTGCAAAAGTCCACGTTTGGTTCCTTAAACCACATGGCTTTGTGATTATTGAGAGCCATTTGATATCTCCAATTGACGGACAAGATTTGAGAAGTATGTTTGTGAAAAGAAGACAAAATAATGTTCTTAGTTGGGAAGGGTTCGTGGCCATTTAGAACCCTTAGATAACCATCATGGATGGATGAGATGAGGGAAAATGCCTTGCAAAAAAAGGGAAAACCAAGAATTCACATCATTTGGGAAAAATTAAGAGAGATACTCAAAATCCTGGACATTGAGAAACCTTTGATTTTTCTGATCAACGAACCAGATAGGGGCTAGAGTGTCTCACAAAAAAGGACAAAATAAGGCTCATTAAGGTCATGGTAAGTGGGAAATGCAAGGGAGATATTCTATGGAGATGCAAAGGAATCTCATTGTTGAATTTTTATCGATCGACCATGTCGAATGGAAATGCACTCAATGTAATTCCAAAGTGATCATGAGCACAGGATCGACAAGCATCTCCAATGATGGAGATTTAAATGTGCATGTCTTTCTTTTTTTCATGCTTCACGATTGGATTTCCTTCATACCCAACCAAAATGAAATTTTGATGGAAAAGTTTGAATTTTTTGGTTTCGATAATCACTAGGCAAGGAAATAACACTTCTACCATCACATTTTGTTTGTTTTGACTAGTCCAAAACCAAGGAATCCTAGGCCTAGCCTACTTGAATCAGCCTCTAGACTATAGTCACCATCCTCCTCTCATTCGTGCGTCACTAATCACCCATTAATCTAAAAGGCCCATGTAGGGTTCATGTTTTCTCTGATGTCTTACATAGATTCTAAAAGAAAAAGACTTTGGACCAAGATTTCACTTTT
>MU261823.1:0-75000 GCA_020310875.1 Ceratopteris richardii | reverse complement strand
AGTGAACCTAGATCTCCTCTACTCTCTTTGAATTTATCTATTGATTTGGGTGTGACACTAGTGTCAAAGGAGAAGCATAGGAGAACATTGGACTTCTCCTTAGATACATCAGAGGAAACACCAGTGGCAATGGAGGATCTCTCTCACTTAATCTCTAGACTCGATATCAAGTGCCCTACCTTTAAGGGACAAGCTTATGAGGATGCTGATGATCATGTGAGGAGATTCATCTCCCTATGTCGTGGACGAGGTCTGCAAAATAGAGAGGATGCAATGTTGGTACTCTTTCCATCCACGTTGGAAGGTCTTGCTGACAAATGGTATAGTCAATATGCAGATGGTCATTTTGCTACATGGGAGGCTCTAAGGATGGCGTTCTCGCAGACATTTCGACCAAGTGACTCCTCCGAAAGAGCTCTAGACGAGTTAGAGAACCTAAGGTTAAGATCAAGTGAATCCTTTCATGAACTTCACACTAGAACAAAAGCACTTGTTGCACGTCTACCACATGCTCCAAGTGATTTCTTGGTTAAAAAATGGATAGAAAAAGCTTTGCCCAGGTCATCTCAGCAGAAGCTACGTGAGTCTCTTAGATTGGATGCAACTCTCAATGATTTCTTTTGCAGTAGCATAACGCATTGAAGAAGCTAGCCAACATTTTGAAGGGGATACACAACCAAGTTATGTTGCAGAACTAGACCCTATTGGGCAACTGAGGAAAGAACTGGAGGCATTGAGAATGCCACAAAATCACCAAGAAGAGAAGGTCTTGCCACCACCATCGCGTCGCACTGAGGATGAGGTAGCCCAACTCCATCGTGATTTAGAAGATTTGCAGACCACTTAGGACATAAGGAGACAGATTTGGTGTACAATATGTAACAACAATGGACATTCCAATGCTAATTGTCCTAACAGGGTAAGTTGTCAATTTTATGGAAAGGATGGCCATAAAGTTAGAGACTGTTACTACCTCAAGGGTACACAACGAGGTAACCCTCAAGCTTTGGATTCATATCATGCTAGTACTTCAAATGCACCTAATAGAGAGGAGAATCATCCAACAAAGCCTAGATATAACAGGTCGTTGATGTGTTATCATTGTGGTGAGTATGGCCATATGCAAAATAGGTGTTCCCCTTCTAGAGGATGCACCTCAATGTCTTAATTGTCTAGAGGCTAAGGATCACTATACCAAAGATTTCCCAAGGAGTCGCCCTGCTCCAATTCACATGATTACAGTCTCCCCACAAGTAGAAGGTATGACCACTTAGTCTGATGTTCTTTCATCTTCTTCAATGCCCATGATGACTAGAGGTAGACAAGCGGCAACAATGTGTAGAGAGGAAAAACAAGGACTCCAGGATAGAGAGGAGGAAAAGAAGGCTGGGTGGAAGGACCAAGAAGATATTGAAGGAGCTTATGAAAACATGGCTACTTCACTAAGGGACCAACCAACAAGTTTGCAAGAAGACACACATGTAGTAAAGATTGAGCAGATCTTGAAAGGTATTCATCACAAGTTGAGTCTGTACGAACTCATAAAGATGGATTCAAAAATAAGGAGTGACTTATTAAAAATTATACACTCTGCTCACTTGAGCCAAACACCTAGCATAGATGGTTTCATGGTTGATTTTTCCCCTCCACCCCTAGCAGACTACCAAAGCTCAAGGTTATCTGTTTTTATAAAGGATGAAGCTCTCACAGGTGTGATCATAGATGGAGGCCCTAGCATTAATTCTATGCCAGATTTCACAATGAGGAAACTGAATTTGAACCCCACCAAGATGGCACCATTCATAGTTGCCCTAGCAGATCAACATCGGGTTGCGCCAGTTGGCATCATTGAAAACGTAGTGATGATAGTACAGGGTTGTCACTTTGTGCTAGATTTTGTTGTTATTGCACTTCCACAGGAGACTTCTTACCCTTTACTCCTGGGGAGGCCTTGGCTAAGGCAAGCAAAAGCCTTGCAAGATTAGGGAGAAAAAAAACTCTAGATTTCAATGAACACGAATAGCCTTTACAACTATAGTTGGAAGAAGGATTCAACTCAGGGAAAGCTACTGGTTATAGTGTGGACACTCAAGTAATGCCCTCTTTACCCCAAGAAGAAGATACATTATTGAATTGGATGATGGAAACTACAATGTTGTACAGTGGAAATCAATGAAATAGAGGAAGAAGTTGCATATGAAGGAGTTGCAGAAAAAGGCCATGAAGTTCACAAGGAATTAGAGGATGAGAGTTTGCACTTGAATACAAACATTGAAGGGGCAACAAATATAGAAGTATCAGGGAAGGAAAGTTGCGAGCCTAAATGCAGAGAAGATCTCCCCTTTTCGGATATACCTCAAGGATGGACCAAAGAACATATTACAGATTATAAGCTAAATTCCACTCCTGCATACAGTGGAGATGATTTATCAAGCAAGACTAGTCCTGAACACCTTGTTCAAGAAGTAAATCTGGGAGATGAAGAGAACCCTTAAGTAGTCCACTTGGCCTCGTGGCTATGGCATTATCCCCTTTTCTTGAAAAATGCACCAGCTTAATATAATAGAACCATGTATCTGATATTGGGAAAGTGGTTAACAACTTTTCTGCGCATTTTTATGGATAACTTTTTAGTGTTTTGAGGCACACATGGAAGAGCAGCAGTTCAAGATTTCCATGATCATTTGGAAAATACAAAGGAAATCTTTGAGCAATGTCTCGGAACAGGTTTGAAGTTAAATCCTGCTAAATGTCACTTTTTGGTCACTAAGGGCACTCTTCTTGGTTACATAGCATTTGCTGAAGGATAATGGCTGACCCTCCAAAGGTTACCGCTATCCTCTCCATGCCTATTCCACAAACCCCAAAGGAAGTGCAAAGTTTTTTGGGCCATGCAAGATACCATAGAATATTTATACAAATGTATCTAGAAATAGCTAAGCCCTTATCAAGGCTTACCAGTAAAAAGGTCCCTTTCTCATGGAGTTCTGAAGTTGAGAAAGCATTTTGTGAACTAAAATTGAGGTTATGTAGTGCTCCATATTTAAGTGTTCCTAACTGGTCATTGGAGTTTCATGTGCATACAGATGCTAGTCTTCGTGCTATTGGTGCGGTTTTAGCTCAGCCATCATCACACAAGGTTGATAGACCTATCTCCTATGCCAGCAGACTACTCACCAAAGTAGAAAGGAACTACAGTATGAACAAAAGGGAAGCTATTGTATTTGCTCTTGAAAAGCTTTGGCTTTACCTTCTCAGTGTACATTTTATAGTCATATCTGACCATCAGCCCTTGAAGTACTTGATAAACAAGCCTAGAGGGGCTGGGAGGGTTTGGAGATGGTTACTCCTGTTTCAAGAATTCAACTTTGATATTCATATTAAGCTAGGAAGGGAGCACTACATGGCAGATCAAGTATCCAAGACCGCAATGAGCGAGATGGCAACAGGAAATAATGATGAATTGGTGGATAGTAATCTCTTCCTAGTAACAACTCAGGTTGAATGGTATGATGGAATTTTCCATTGTCTCACTACTAGAAAACTCCCAGAACACTTAACACTATAGAAAAGAGAAGATTACTCCATAAAACAAAAGCATACTCACTTATAAATGGGAATTTATATAGACATTGTCAAGATGGTATCTTGAGGAAGTGTGTTTATCCAGAGGAGCTAATCTTTTGCTGGAGGTAGCACATAGTGAAGAGAATCTAAAAGGGGAAGATTTGGCTCCCAGAATCATCCACAAAGGACTATGGTGGCCTCATATCTATAGGGATGCGATCAAGTTTGCTAAAGAATGCCACATTTGCCAGAGATGTGCTCCTACGCCAACCAGATTGAATTTCCAACCATTAGTCATATCTACTGGATGGCTTCCATTCGAATGATGGGGTCTTGATTTCATAGGATTGATTAGTCCAACTGGTCAACCTAGGGGTAAGAAGTATATTCTGATGGCCACATGCTATGCAACTAAATGGATAGAGGCTAAAGCTACTCTGGAGTGCACAGCCATAACAGTAGCTAAGTTTTTATATAAACGTATTTTCTTAAGGTTTGGTTGCCCACTAGAAATCACTAGTGATAGAGGCACACATTTTGTAAATCAATTGCTCCAATTTATATTTGACAAGTACAAGGTTTTTCATTAAAAGTCATGTGCCTACTATCCAGGGGGGAATGGCCAAGCAGAAAGCTCCAATAAGATTTTGGTTGGATTGCTTCGCAAACTATCTTTTGATCATCAAAGTTTCTCGCCACAAGCATTGATCGGTGCAATTTGGGCTTTCAGGACTATAAGAAGGGGAAATACTAGCGAGATTCCATTTCGCTTAGTATATGGAAAAGAGGCATTAGCAACGTTCGCATTTATCATCAAAAGAGAAACTGGAGCCAAAACCATTGGAATTGAACCTCCCATTAGAAGACAGGCGGCATTAGAAGAATACAGAGAAGGAGCAATGCAAAAACTTTAGGTAACACAAGAAGAGCACAAAAGACTGCACGACAAGTATCTTAGTTCCAATGAAGTACAAGAAGGATCCTTGGTTTTGGTGCATCAGTTCCCGGCAATTTCAACCAAATTGGCACCCAAATGGATAGGACCATACAGGATGGTAAAGGTATTAACACATGGAGGAGCCAATAAAACAAGTCAATACCTTGGAGAAATGTGTGATCTCTTGAGGAAATGATAGTGTATGTAGTTCAGGGATTATTCCTATATTACACTATAGAAAACTAGTAGAGGTATAATCACGTGATATATCTCAAAACATGAAAGATGATATCCCCTCATCTATCTCATTGTGAGAAAGATTTTTGAGTTCCAAAGTATCTTTATACATAAGTAATCTCAAATGAGAGATCCCAAGACTCAAGCGCATACAATAAAGATGAAAGAGGTTAGTATGCCAACTAAAGGAAAAAGACAAGAAGTAGTAGTAGAGAAAAGTAAAGCAAAGTTATGCATAAGTAAATCAAGCATCCAACACCCTGCTGATAGAAAACAAAATCAAATGCATCTCCAACATCATGAAGAATCAATTTAAACCTATTTCCATAGGAGTGGTGATAGCTTTGCAATCTTCAAGGGTAAAATGTAGCAATAATATGTTAGTATATTTTGTTTGACACAAACATATTCCTCCATCAAGGAAAATAAACTGCTAAAACAATGATGCGAATGCGCCAAATATGACATTTCAAAAGAGGCATGCAAATGAGCATTAAAATCAATGATATGGTTCTCATTAGGACTAGTGAGCAAAATTTCATCATCATGTACAATGATGGTTATAAGGACATCATCTCCACACTAAACATATAAGATTCTCTCAGCTGGAATATTCTCAAAACCAAGTGCATTCATGTAGGCAAGTATCTCTTCATACAAAGCACGTGGTGCTTGCTTCAAACCATATGATTCCTTCTTGAAGCTACACAATTTATTTTTATGTCTTCATAGCATAATGGTGCAAAAATACATACACTTCTTCGTGTAAGTCACCATTCATGAATGTACTTTTATTATCCAACTCATGTACATTCCAACCATGATGAGTCGTAAGTGCATCGATGCTTTAACCAATCGCATGCAACATGTGTGAGAAAAGGTATCATCAAAATCAATGCCTCTTTCTTGATCATAACCTTTTGCAACAAGCCTCCCCTTATATTTATCAACTATTTCATCACATTTACGTTTCAGGTTGTATGCCCATTTACTTCCAACAACCTTTTTTTCGTAGATCACAAAACACAAAGACTAGAGCAGCCATTATGTACTAATGTGATGCAAACAAAGCACTATGAGAGTGCGAATGAGTATCATATGATAGAGGTGCATTCAATTCGCTATGTCGCAAAGTTTGCACCAAACATTATGCATTGTTTTAGCCTCTTCTATGTCAGATCTCTCATCAAAAAGTGCATCATGTAAATCTACATTACAAATGGAATGATCCAAATCATCAAGTGGCACTTATAAAGGCTAAAAACTGCCTCATTTGGACTAGCACTTGATTTCTCACCTATAAAAAGAGGTATAAAAGTGTCATTCACCTCTTGAGAATAAACTAATTTCTTCTTGGTACATGAAATTAATGGCTACATTACATCTTCCACAAAAACAACATCACGGCTAACCAAAAAATGCATTTAGTTTTTGGATGATAGAGATGATAAACTTTACTTTTAGATCTCTACCCAACTTAAACACATTTCAGTACTTTATCATCCAATTTCTTGCATTTTTCTTTAGGCACTAATGCATATGAATGACAACAAAAGACTCAGAGATGAGCAACACATGGCTTGCGACCATGCCAAGCCTCGTATGGAGTGATATATTGTATTGCTTCAGTGGCAAAACTATTAAGTACATGTGTTTTACATGTATTAGCCTCTTTCCAGAACCTATGGGTGAAAGCATGACTTTTGACCATAAACCTCACCATCTCCATGAGACACATGTTCTTTATTTCAATAAATCCATTTTTTTATTAAGTCTAAATAAGACTTTAAACTGCTGTTTTATCCTACACTTAGCCACAAATGCATTAAAATTAGAAGAAATATATTCCCCCCTTGATCAAATAGGAGGGAGCCCAATTTAGATACTCGAGTATTTTCAGCCATAACTAAAATTTGTTTGAAGTACATAAATGTTGGAGTTAGAAGTCTGCGGAAGCACACGAACAGCACAAGGAAGAAGAAGAAGCTTGGAGCACAACACACAATACTGAATGTATTACTAGAGAATGTACAAAGATAATTAGCCCAATAGGGTTATAGGCATAAATACAAGCCGGGGAAAAAACCTCCTAAAGAGGGCAAAAGACTGACCAAAACCCAAATCAGCCATAAGGTGTTTGAACCACACACACTCAACAGCTGCTCTGAAAGCTACCTTATACTCAACCTCACAACTAGAAGTGGCCACAATAGGATACTTCTTGCTCACCCAAGATACACATGAGCTACCAAGCATGAAGCAAAAGCCACTAGTGAACACACAAGTGTCATAGCAACCGGTTCAATCAGAGTCACAGAAAGCATGCAAATCGAGCGGTAGTGATCCCCCCTTAGGATAAAACAACCCAATTAGCCGAGTACGAATGAAGTAGCAGAAGATGCGCTTAACTGCCTACCAATGCTTGACTCTTAGGAACTGCATAAACCTGCTCAACTATGAGATAGCAAACTAAATATTTGGGCGAGTAATGCATAAATAAATCAAGCATCCAAGAGCCTTGTGATACAGAACAACATCAAATGCATCTCTCGCATCATGAAGACTCAATCGCAAACATGTCTCCATAGGAGTGGAAATAAGTTTACCATCTTCAAGGCCAAAATGCTACAATAATGTGTCAACATATTTCGTTTGACACAAAGCCATTCCACCATCAATGTGCATAAACTGAATGCCCAAATAATGATGCAAATGCACCAAATCAGACATCTCAATTGAGGCATGTAAATCATCCTTGAAATCAGCAATATGCTTCTCATGAGCACCAATGAGCAGCATGTCATCAACATACACCACAATGATCAGAAGTACAAAATTAGCATGCTTAACATATAAGGTGCTTTCAGTTGGACTGTTATCAAAACCATGTGCAATCAAATAGGCATGTATCTTTTCATACCAAATACGTGGTCCTTGTTTCAAACCATATAAAGCCTTTGTTAACCTGCACATCTGGTTTTCATGCCCTTTCTGCACAAAGCCACAGGGCTTAAAAACATACACTTCTTCATGCAAGTCACCATTCAGAAATGTTGTTTTAATGTCCAACTGATGTAAATTCCAACCATGATGAGATCTAAGTGCACAGATGCTACGAAAAGTAGGCATTCGGCATGTAGGTGCAAAGGTTTCATCAAATCAATGCCTCTTTCCTGTGCACAAACCTTTGCAACAAGCCTAGCCTTATACCTGTCCACTGTTCCATCAAGCTTATGCTTCAGCTTGTAAACCCACTTAGTGCTAATGGCCTTCTTGTTAGGAGGCAAGTCACATAAAGACCAAGTATCATTCTTCAGTATAGCATCATATTCAGATTGCATAGCAGCCATCCAATTTTCTGAGTTTTCTACTTCATCAAATGAAACAGGCTCATTTTCATCAAAGAGAATAGATGCAACCATAGCATAGCAATCTCATGCAGAAGAGGACTATGAGAGCCTAAATGAGTACCATATGATAGAGGTACACCTAATTTTCTATCACACAAAGTTTGCACCAACCATTTTGGCATAGTTTTTGCCTCCTCAATATTAGCTCTCTCATCAACAAGTGCATCATGTAAATCTACATCAGAAATGGGATGATGTGCATCATCACATGAAACCTGCAAAGGCTGAGAAGTTGCCTCATTAGGACCACTACTAGATTGTCCAACTATAAAAAGAGGCAGCAAAGTATCATACATGTCTTTGGAGCTGACAGATGTCTCCTTAGTACATGAAAGCAATGGGTGAATAGCATCTTCCACAAAAACAACATCACAGCTAACCAAAATGCATTTAGTCTATGGATGATATAGATGATAACCTTTACTTTCAAAATTGTACCCAACAAAAATACATTTTACTGGTTTATCATCCAATTTTCTACAATGTTGTTCACGCACTAATGCATATGCCAAACAAACAAAAACACATAGATGAGCAATGGATGGCTTGCCACCATGCCAAGCCTCATATGGAGTGATAGTCTATAGTGCTTTAGCGGGGCACCTCTTAAGTACATATGCTACACACATAACAGCCTCAAGCGACAAACTATGTGGTAAAGCTTAACTCTTGATGATACATCTCGCCATCTCCATGAGTGACCTGTTCTTGCATTCAACAACTTCATTCTCTTGAGGTGTATATGGCAGTATACATTGATGTTTTATCCCATGTTCAACCAGAAATGCATTAAAATCAAAAGACATATATTCCTCCCCTCGATCAAAACGGAGGCTGCCCATTTTACATGCCCATATATTTTCAAACAAAATAAAAAACTGTTTGAAGCACATGAACACTTTGGACTTTGCTTTCAATGGATTTACCCATGCATGCCTGGAATAATCATCAATGAAAGTAATGAAGTAAAGATAATTTCCAAAAGAGGGTATCTACATACGACCACAAACATCACTATGAAGAAGCTGCAATTTTTGAGTAGCCCGAACTCAACCATCTTTTGGAAATGAGGAACACTCCATTTTGCCGAAAATACAGCCTTCACATACATGTTCACCAGGTGCCTCAAGTTTGGGCAAAGAGGACACTATTTCAGATTGTTGCAGGCATAGCACACTAGCAAAACTCAGATGACCAAAGCGTGCATGCCAAACCTTTGCATCTTACATAGCCTGAGAATCATGTACTACACATGCTTAATCATTTTGACATCTTTCATAGTCTATGAGCTTATACAACCCACAATATAAAATGCCATAAGCAATGATCACATCGCCATTTGACAGATCATGAACCCTACATTTTTCATCAACAAATTTCACAACCAAGCCAATCTTGGCTAATGCAGAAACTGATACCAAATTTTTCTTGATCCCTAGCACGAATAAAGCATCTGGCAAAGTGAAAGAACTACCATCAGCAATATTCGAAATGATCTTACTAACTCCCATAAAAAGATAAGCAGAGTTTTTGGCACATGTAACAGTATTCCCTGTAGGGGCAGGCTCGAGTGTAGAGAAGAAACTACGTTGTGAGGTAATATGTTTGGTCGTCTCACTGTCAAAGTACCAAACATCTTAGTCTACTGCAGACATGCACTACTCATGCGAAGATGGGTCAAAACTGCAAACTATAGTAATGCCCATTCTTCATCTTGCACAAGGTTAGCAGACTCTATTTTTGGAGTAGAGGCCTCTGCAACAACCATTATAGCCTCTCTTTTCTTTGCCTCTTTTGCAGCCATTTTAGGACAATTCTTTATGCTATGATCATTTCCTTTATAGTACTTGCAAAACAATTTCTTCTTTTCTGATTTTTTCTCATCTTTGTCTTCCTTCTTTGAATGTGTAGCATTTGCATATTTCTGCTTGCTAATTGAAGAGCTCCATTTTCCTTTGCCCTTTTGACTACACAAGAAAGATTGATCTCCAACACGCATAATGGATTCTATTTCACCTCGAGTGATCTTCCTACAATAGAAAAAAGTTTAACTCCTCAAATGATAAGGTGTTTGGATTGCCTTTCATCATCAACCAAAGAGCAGAAGCAAAACTCTGATATGAATCACGAAGACCATTCAAAACGGTCTACACAAGTGAGCTATCTGGTATAACTTCATTAACAGAAATCAACTATTCATTCAACTCCTTGATCTTTGTTAGAAAAATGTCCATAGAATCACCTTCATTCATGTCCTCACTCTCCAACTGTTTTCAGAGGTAAGCAACATGAGCCTCATTCCTAGCTTGGTACAATGTGGTAAGTGTATCCCAAGCATCCTTAGCTATTATGCAAGAGCGAATGTGAGGAATAATGTCACGTTTGATAGACAAAGCTATCAATGCATGTGCCTAGGAATCTCTGCCATCCCAAGGAATTTGCTCTACAATAGGTACAGTAGAAACCGCAGCACGAACATGAATATGCAGAATATCATCATCTTCGACACCTTATAGATCAGCTTCAGTACCTGTAGTTGTAACAGTTACTAATTTCATAGGACGTTTTTCAACACCCTGGAAAATGTTCCATAGTCTTTTTCCAACCAATACATGTTGCATCATGTAAGCCCATAACAGGTAGTTAGTACCATCTAACTTATTCTCATAGCCAACATACGGTGTCGGAGAGAAATACTCTCCCCACCTGAAATAGAAAATGACCAAAGTTGAGGGAAACATGACTGTTTGGCTCATTGCAATGATTTATGATCCATGATACAAAAGCAACTATTAAAAAATCAAGAATTAGCATCAAAAGTGTTGGCTCCAAGTAACTCCACTCAAAATTGAGAGTTGGCAAGGAGCACATATGAAGGGATTAGAGGCCACTCTTTTGTGAGACTAAAGCAATGGTGATGATATACACTCTATAATCACTCAAAGCAGGTACGCTAATAAAAAAGGGTGGGTGGTGTTCAAAGATAAGAAAAAAGATGATCATGCATCAGATTAGTCATAAAGTACCCACAAAATATATATTCTTCTGCTTCATTGTTTGAGGAAGGCCGATTTCATGGTCTATGCTAGTATACAAATCATCTGAAGGAGTTAGGCAGTGCATCATAAGAAGAAGGAGGTTCATCTATCAATTCAGGATCGTAGACGGGAGGACTCCATTTCTTCGGGAATTCCAAGAGGAGGCACGCATATTATGGTCATCGCCTTCAACAGTAGAGGCCTGCAACTGTTTTGAGGGGAGAGAAGGCCAATATACAAAATTCATAGGACAAGTTTGGTGGAATCTTCATCTTGTCACGATGACAACACATCTGATTGCTGCAAGAATGTGCATGAAGGTCGACGATATTGATCATGTTCTGACACACAACGCGGGAGGTGTGTAGATCAATACATAGATATCTGGTAACGCGTCAAAGTTCTGCACTACAACTCTAAAAACCTATACAAATTCTGATAACTATTGAAATATTTGCAAACCCTTGCACTATTTTATATGATGGTTTCTTCTGATATCGCATGAAAGAACTCTAGATCACCATCTTCTATGTCCTATTATCTACTAGTTTAAAGACATAATATGATATTGCCACTACAGTTCTGAAGACATTAGCTGAAGCCGATGCTGTGAAGATGAAGCATTATACATATTTACGATCAACTTTTCTGCAAGTTTTGTTTTCAAACCATGGCGTAATACTACTTTACTGATTTTTTGAACATTATGCTATCAGACGCTGAAGGCATAAGTAATAATTGTTACTGTGATTTAAAGATTTGTATTAATTTTTCTAATTATTATGAACTCTGAATATATTGCACAGCAGTTCTAAGTTTATCATATGTTCTTTCATGCTTCATACAAAGCCTATAGTTCTTTGTATTCTTACACCTACCTTTTCCACATTCGAATACATTCATGGGTCAATAGTAGCATCTTTGCACTACACTGTACTTGATATTGCACTGATGCCTTCAACTGCCTTGTTTTTTTATACATATGACTATTGCTAACAGAACAGTGAATCATGTGCCTCAATTTCCCACAGTTTGTAGTTATTAGATAGCTTTATTCTTTCGGTTTTTGATATACATCACACATCGCTACGTAAAAACTACACGTATAGCTATAAATAGAGTTCTATTTCATTCGTGAATTACTTTGTTTACTTTTCTGTGACGAATAATGCAAAGCATATAGATATTTCTTTTCTTAAAAACCCCATCCTGATTGCTAATTCAGGTTGTAGAAGGTCAAAGTAAAGAAAATGTGTGTATTGATTTCAAATAATTTTGTTGATGTATGTGTACTCAAGGAAGATAATCTTTCGTTTGATACGAGAATCAATAGAAGCCATTAATTCTTTGAATCTATGTGCTTCTATACTTATGAGTTACTCTCTACTTATTGATGAACCTCAACAAGAATACCGACCCATTGATAAGTATTATCATTTTCTGTGTTGAATACCTCGCTTTGTGGAGAAATTATTGTTTTACATCTTGATTTGTGCTTTACTTGACTATGCATTGAAGTATGTAGCTTGCAAGACTTCACATACAAGATCGTACAAAGAGCGATTACATGTGCCTCACAACATATGCATGACATTGGGCTAGATAATTCTGCGCATTCTAAGATCCACAGGGAAATTTATTGTGTTTAATTTTGCTTGTTAGTTTTTAAACAAATGCAGAGAAGGAATGCTCGTTGTAATGACTACCTTCAAACAGAGATCTTTATACCTTACACTTTTCGTGACTATAACTTATGTTCAAAAATATTACGAAGGATACACTTATTTGAGAAAGTTTAATTCAGATCAAGCAATAAATGTGTTTAATACAGGAGTTAGTTTCATTTATTGTCATGTTCTGCAACCCATCTTCTTAAACTTGTTTCTCTTGTTTGTTTATTACAAAGTTTTCAATGTTAGAATAGAAGTTTGGCACTGAACAACTCATAATAGCACCTGGAATTCAAACTTTTTGAACATGAAGGTTGACCAAGCATGAACTAATTGTCAAAAATGTATGAGAGTGAAGTTATCCTATGTGAATGAGAATTCGGATTTGTGTAATTACTTTCCAACTTTCCTTTGAGACTGCACACATTACCTGAGCTTGCTCCAAGCACCTAGCATGCGCCGTAATTCTAGCAGTTGGCTTGATCCACCTGCCGTTACTTTCGCGCCGACATTGCTGAATTGATATATACCTATTATCTTTTTTGAGAATTGATACTTTTCATCTTTTGGTGTGTTTAATAAAGTCCAAGAAGTGCAAGAAGATGATGCAGATGAAGAAAAGTACAAGAAGTCAAAAAACATTTTAGAAAGCGTTGAGAGTGTGTTGCTTTGATTAGAAATCATGAGAACCATTTTCTTATTTACACCATGATTTTATAATTGCATCTATAGTATGCATGCTTCAAAATGTATGTGCACACATTCATGCCCATATGTGCACGTCGACTTGCACAATCAATAGAATTATAATTGCATGATGCAATCAAATAAGTTTATATGGGGAGTGGGAAGCCTCTACATCGAAAGCCAATTACCCTATCTATGCACCATTTGTTTTCCTAGTGCATGAAGAGTATGCATGGTAGGGTCGCAGTTCATGACCTTGCATCAAGGCACAATGTTTTTTTTCCTACATATGCACTATAAGTGATTGAAAGGGCTAATGTATATTCACATTGATTCTATGCGCGTGAGAGCACCGGCCTCGACCTCAGATACCATTTCCTTCTTGTTCGCCCCATAACTTTTATACATGCATTTTGAGTATGCATTGAATAGGGCCCAATACATGGACGTGCATAAGGCACTTTATTATTTTACCCATGCACTTACAGGATTTTGCATAAAAATTACATGAAAATCAAGTTCTGAAGTTATGAAGGCAGCTTTATTCTCAGGTTGGTGCATCCGGAGGAAGCACAGGTTTGGTGGGGGTGAGTGTTGTAGAGATTCTCATCTCTACTCTCACTTCTACTTGCTTCAAATCCAAACATTGTTGTCTTTTTTATAAAAAGGAAACGTCTTCCGCATGGGAAAAGGGAGGCCAATCGACGTTCTTTTTGGTAATGTTTGGAGGTGATGGCAAGAACAATCTGATGAGACTCGAAGAAGGCTTGCTGAAGGGATGGACGATGAACTTGATGTGTTGCATGGAGGTCCTTCTGTGCTGAATCTGTAGAGAGGAGGCCAATGTACAAAATTCATCTCACAAGTATGAGAAATCTGAATCTTTTGACGATGGGACAATACAAGTGATCTAATGGGGAAGAGTGATCGCATATGATCTGAGGAAGAAGAAGCAAATTTCATGGAGATGGTTTTGACAAACCTGGCACAACAATTGTGCAACTCTGCCGACGATGTTCTATTATCCGATGCCCATGAAGAAAAAGACTATGACTGTTAAGTAAGTTTGTTCCAATTATAATTTCTCTCTTGCGCATTGAATCGATGAAAATTACTTTGTTTACTGCTCTGCTCTATCTGTCACTCAATTGTTTATATTGATTATCGTCTAATGTACTGTATCATTACATTCGTTTTGAATATAAACAATTGAAATCTTGGTACTCAAGTTCTGTATGGTCTGCGCACTTCCGCTTCTTCTATATGTGCTGCCTGATCTGTACGCAAACTGTACGCAAATTACAGAACAAGTCTTCATCAGTGAAGCAAGGATACTGTCGCACTTAAGGCTATGGGTATTATGATAATAATTAATTCTTAAACATTCTGTTAAATGATTACGTAAATACTGAAGTTTTGGACAGACAAGATCTTTACAGAGTTTCATACACGTATTTCACATGAATAAATCAAAATTGTTTGGGTCAGTTCATAAACATTGGCTATGATGGAAGTCAATACTATTCGTGCACACCTCCTATGACTTTTTTTTTGTACGCTAGCTGTCAAAGTTTTTTGTGAGCTATGATTTTAATCTGAACCGATTCTTATTGTTACAATAATAGTTTAATTTAACGCTCCATATACCTTTGCAAGTTATCTTTTGCAACGTCAAGTCTATGCAAAGGTAGGAAAAATATTAACCACTAGCACTTGAAGTTGAAAACAAGCAGGTACTATAACAAGGTGAAATACGTAAACAATTTGATAGAGATATTTCGTAGTTCTCAGACATGTTGTTTACAAGAGTATAATAGGTGAAGAAACGTCACGTTATGAGTAATGCCTGTTGTTTTTTAAAGTAAGTCTTTCTGAGAATACTATTTTAACGTCTTCCGCCTTTTCAAAAATTGGGAGATTTTTATGTTCAAGTTTTGCTTCAGATATAAACACATTGAATCTGTTGTCCAAGTGAAAATAGACGTGATTTATTAAGGTTCAATTACTGGATCGGAAATCGATAGGAAAACAAGATTTAGCACAAATACCTTTAAAACTCAATGAACACATACTTTAAAATAGCAAATATGAACAACCTCTCGACAACAAAACAAAACAAAACAAAAGAAAATCTAATTGATTAAACAATTGCGCTTTAAATTTAATGGATGCTGTCAATTGTCACTAGCGGAAATAGAAATTCAAATGTAAGATTTATAGTGTTTTAGTTTATGATCTGTGCTATAGAGTTTGTTATGTTGTATGAAAAACTACATTTAATTAGCCAAGGTTTCTTTACTTGTTGAATATCAAGATAAGACTTAATGAAATTTTACGTCAAATCTAGGTAAAGATACATAGTTTCATTCTTGAAAAAGGTTCTTTACTCATTGTCAAATGTTTGTTGGAAGCTTTCATTCTAAAGTTGATTTGCATGCTAGTCACATATGAGTTGATCAATTCATTTGATCTTCTGAAAAGAACATACGACTAATGTCTTTTGTCCGTATTTGCACGAGTACTTGAGTTGATAAAAAGCATTTTGTTTGATTCTTCCATGGCACATCAGCTTGCTCCAAGCACCCGGGGTGCGCTGTAATTCGAGCTGTTGGCTTGATCCATCGACCATTATTTTTTCACACCTACATTGGTGACCCCGACGTGAAGAATCGGCGTCGCAGCTCAGGTGCATGATTTCTGAACCTCTTCCTCAAGCTAATTCCAGGTAATATATGTTTTTTGTGTGTATAAAATCATAGCTTGTCTTTCATTTATTTGGTGCTCCATTGATATTCAAGCGTGAGTCATGGGCAAAAAACAACATACAAATATGAAAAATATAAATCAACATAAAGAATCTCTTGAAATTAAATTACAAGAGCATAATTCAAAGAGTATTGTTATTGATGAAGCATATGTGAACGCATTGATGGATCAACACTTGAGAAATGGGAAGATAAATTCATAGAAATGGAAAATGAGGCAAATGAAGCTATACAAAAGAAATTTAGAGTGATTGTGACCTTAAATGATACGATCAATGCTATGTCAAAGACTCTACAAGTATTAGGAATTAGTCGTAGAACTTGCAAAGTGGAAATGAATGTTGAGCTTCAAGAAATGAACCAGAAATATAAAATATTATCCAAACAAATACAAGAACTAGAGCTAGCTAAATGTGAGCATGAAAAGGAGGGAATGAGCCAAAGTTTGTCTATACATCCTTCACCTATAACACACGCTCATGATTTTAAAAACTCTTGCCGTAGACATTGATTAAGAATATCAAATAGGACTCGAATGTGACCTTTGTAGTGTTTTTTGTGCGATCAATATGGCCATGCATTTTGGACTTGTAGGTCATACAAAGATGCACAAAGACGAAAACTAGTGGTTGAAAATGAGAGGAAAATTTGTAATTATCAGGATCTATCACCTTTAAATTTAAATCTAGGAAGGGGTGGAATAAAAGAACTATTAAAGGAGATCCAAACCAAACCTAATCCATGTGAGAGTAAAAACGTATGGAAACCTATCATACATATGAACATTCAAACAAAAGAACAAATGAGGGTGAGGATATTAAACCGAGAACAAGAGTTAATAGAAAAAATCAAAAGTATAAAACCAAAGGAAGAAGATCAAAAGCCGATTATGGAAGAGTAGTTGGAAATTGATCTAGGTGACTTTGATCATGAAATACAAGTAGGAGTGAGTTTTTTATAAAACACTTACTGCGCAAGGATGACATGCACAAACCGAGAATTGGCCCAAATTTTTTGTTAATTATGATGAAATTTATGAAGTAATGTATGATGAAGAGAATGACTAATTTATGTATGGATGATTTTCTTTAATGTGGTTTTCTTTTGCAGGAAAGAAGAAGAATATTTGGTTATGAAACTAAGTAATTTTGTATGTCTAGCTGTTGATGTCTTGTTTTAGGAGGACTTTGAAGATGATCAAATTATAGGTTTATGATGAATTTAAAATGACATTGAGGAAGATTGATGATGCAGTTAGTTTCAGGTCATATTTATCTATGTTTTAATAATTTATGCTTTTATTTATGCATGTCACTTGCATTGATAATAAATTCAATTATAAAAATCTCGGATGAGGGTTATTAAATTATAAAGGTAGTCTATTTAACCATACTAGGAAAATAGACATGGTTTATGTTTCTAAATTTATAGATTGAGTGGGATTTGTTATGGATAGAAGGATTTGTAGTTCATTTAAGATAATGGAAGTAATTGTATATGTGTAGGAGCATATTGATGCATGATCCTTGTCTGTGAAATCCTAGGTCTTCCATATACACGCATCTAGATCCTTAGCTCGGATTAAGGGGTTAAGCCTTTCCCCTTCAAAACAAAAAAGTTACCAATGTAAAAAAACAAATAGAAAAATAGAGAAAGAAAAAACTAGAAAAGAAAAAGAATATTTGATGCATGGAAGTTATACCTTCTTTCACCCCAAAAAGGTATTTTCACTTATTATCTACATGAAATTTTACCTCATACTTGTATGAAGCCAAAAAAAATGAAGAAGGCTAGTTGTGGAAAACACATCTAGTGAATAAAATTGGGCAAAACAAGGCGGATGTCTGTATGAGTAGATTTAGTTGATTTCTTTGGTATGTTTGATTGGTCATATGTAAATGCATGTATATGAAGAAACTTGCATTTGAGTGAATGAAGATGAATTCTTATTCAAACTGATATTTGCAAAGTTTATAAATGGATGAAATCTAGATTAATGTTTTGTTGATTGAACCTGTTGATTGTTTAACTTTATAATTTGGTATGTTTTCATTACCAGATTGAATTTAAATATACTTCATGTGCGTGTTGCATAAAAGATTGAAAATTTTTATAGGTTTAAAAGTTATTTATAAAAGAATTGATGATATTTTATGGTCAAAGTTCAGCATGATAATCAAGGTGTTTCTTCCCTCAATCTGCAAGTTGGCCCATTGGGACGATGTCCACGTTTGGTGGGGGTGAATGTCGGAGAGAAATACTCTTCCCACCTGAAATAGAAAATGACCAAAGTTGATGGAAACATGACTGTCTGGCTCATTGCAATGATCCACGGTACAAAAGCAATTATTAAAAAATCAAGAATTAGCATCAAAAGCATTGGCTCCAAGTATCAACTCCACTCGAGATTGAGAGTTGGCAAGGAGCGCATATGAAGGGACTAGAGCCTGCTCTTTTGTGAGACTAAAGCAATGGTGATGATATACACTCTTTAATCACTCAAAGCAGGTACGCTAATCAGAAAAGGTGGCTGGTATTCAAAGATAAGAAAAAAGATGGTCATGCATCGGATTAGTCGTAAAGTACCCACAAAATATATATTCTTCTGCTTCATTGTTTGAGGAAGGCCGATTTCATGATCTATGCTGGTATACAAATCATTTGAAGGAGTTAGGCAGCGCATCAAAAGAAGAAGGAGGGTCGTCTGTCAATTCAGGATCGCAGAGGGGAGGACTCCATTTCTTCGGGGATTCGAAGAGCAGGCGCGCATATTATGGTGATTGCCTTAAACAGTAGAGGCATGGAGCAATCTTGAGGGCAGAGAAGGCCAATATACGAAATTCATCTGACAAGTTTGGTGGAATCCTCATCTTCTGATAGTGACAACACATCTGATTGCTACAAGAATGTGCACGAAGGTCGACAATATTGATCATGTTTTGACACACAATGCGGGAGGTGTGCAGACATTTGATGAAGGTACGCTATCAGAGGAGGCATTTTGAAGAATTGGACGGATTGCATGTGTAGAGAACATGTTCATCAATACAGAGATATCTGATAACGCATCAAAGTTCTTCACTATAGCTCTAAAAACCTATAGAAATTCTGATAACTATTGAAATATCTGCAAACCGCTGTGCCATTGCCTATGATGGTTTCTTCTGATATTGCATGAAAGAAATCTATATCACCATCTTCTGCGTCATATTATCTACTAGGTTAAAGACATAATATGATATTGTCGCTATAGTTATGAAGACGTTACCTGAAGATGATGCTGTGAAGATGAAGCATTATATATATTTATGATCAACTTTTCTGTAAGTTTTGTTTTCAAACCATGGCGTAACACTACTCTGCTGATTTTTTGAACATTATGATATCAGACGCTGAAGGCATAAGTAATAATTGTTAATATGATTTAAAGATTTGTATTAATTTTTCTAATTATTATGAACTCTAAATATATTGCGCAGTAGTTCTGAGTTTATCATTTGTTCTTTTATGCTTCATACAAAGCCTATAGTTCTTTGTATTCTTATATCTACCTTTTCAACATCCGAATACATTCATGGGTCATTAGCAACATCTTTGCGCTACGCTGTAGTTGATATTGCACTGATGCATTCAACTGCCTTGTTTTTTTTTGATACATATGACTGTCGCTAACAAAACAGTGAATAATGTGCCTCAATTTCCCACAGTTTGTAGTTATTAGATAGCTTTATTCTTCTGGTTTTTGATATACATCACACATCGCTACATAACAACTACGTGTATAGCTATAAATAGAGTTCTATTTCATTCATGAATTACTTTGTTTACTTTTCTATGACGAATAATGCAAAGCATATAGATATTTCTTTTCTTGAAAACCCCATCCTTATCGATAATTCAAGTTGTAGAAGGTCAAAGTAAACAAAATGTGTGTATTGATTTCAAATAATTTCGTTGATGTATGTGTACTCAAGGAAGATAATCTTTTGTTTGATACGAGCATCAATAGAAGCCATTAATTCTTTGAATTTATGCGCTTTTGTACTTATGATTCACTCTCTACTTATTGATGAACCTCAACAAGAACAGCGACCCATTAATAACTGTTATCATTTTCTATGTTGAATACCTCGCTTTGTGGAGAAATTATTTTTTCTGCATCTTGAGCTGTGCTTTACTTGACTATGCATCGAAGTATGTAGCTTGCAAGACTTCACATACAGGACCATATGGAGAGCGATTACATGTGCCTCACAAGAGATGCGTGACATTGGGCTAGATAATTCTGTGCATTCTAAGATCCACAGGGAAATTTATTGTGTTTAATTTTGCTTGTTGGTTTTGAAAAAAATGCAGAGAAGGAACGCTCCCTCTAATGACTACCTTCAAATAGAAATCTTTATACCTTACAGTTTCCGCGACTATAAGCTATGTTCAAAAATATTACAAAGGATAAACTTATTTGAGAAAGTTTAGTTCAGGTCAAGCAATAAATGTGTTTAATACAGGAGTTAGTTTCATTTGTTGTCATGTTCTACAACCCATATTCTTACACTTGTTTCTCTTGAGTGTGTTCATTACAAAGTTTTCAATGTTAGAATAGAAGTTTGGCACTGAACAACTCATAATAGCACCCGGAATTCGAACTTTTTGAACATGAAGGTTGACCAAGCATGAACTAATTGTCAAAAACGTATGAGAGTGAAGTTATTCTATGTGAATGAGAATTTGGATTTGTGTAATTACTTTCCGAGTCTCCTTTGAGACTACACACATTACCTGAGCTTGCTCCAAGCACCCGGCATGCGCCATAATTCCAGCAGTTGGCTTGATCCACGAGCCGTTACTTTCATGCCGACAACGGAATACATCATTGCTTTCGGCCATGGCTTGAGACTAAAATAGCTTGATGCAAAAAATTAACTGTATCTCATAAAGTTGAAGAGAATTGCCAAGATGAATTCTGCTAAGCCTCTAGCAGACTTGGAGATGCTTATACTAGCAAACCAAAACTGGTATATACCTTTGGCACAAAAAGAGAAAATAGCCTGCACAAGCATTGCAATAGTGCATTTGGAGGCTGGAACAAGCTTAGATCGTGATTTCAACATCACAAAGCAAAGCTGTTTTGATCCTGGAAAGACGTTGAGTATGATCACCAAAATTTGTGTGATTCTGAGACTGCAACCAAAGAAGTGTCAACGATGACCTAGATGAAGCTGTGACATGCTCTGATACTAATTGTTGGAGTTAGACGTCTGTGACAGCACGTGAAAACACAAGGAAGAAGAAGAAGCTTGGAGCACAACACACAATATTGAATGTACTACTAGAAAATGTACAAAGATAAGTAGCCCAATAGGGTTATAGCGTATATACAATCTAGGGGAAAAAAATCTCCCAGAGAAGGAAAAACGTGCCCCGACGGCCCTAGTGTGCTCATACACATCACTACCTAAATATATCAACAATAAATACTTTGGACTTTGCTTTCAATGCATACACTCATGCATGTCTTGAGAAATCATCAATAAGAGTCATGAGCTAAAGGTAGATTGCAACAAAAGGTGTTTGCATAGGACATCATACATCACAATGAATAAGGTTCATATTATGATCAACTCAAATTGAACCATCTTTTGGAAAAGGAGGAATGTTGCATTTTTTAACAAATACATTCTTCAAGGACATGTTTATAAGGTGCCTCAAGTTTGGGCAAAGAAGACACCATTTCCGATTTTTGTAGGCATACAAAACTCATGAAATTTAGATGAAGAAAGCATGCATGCCAAAGCTTTGGAGAGATATCTTGAGAATCTTCAACTACACATGTTGAAACATTCACATGTTTTGTATAATCTATGACCTTATATGACCCATGAGAAAGAAAGCAATGATAGCATCACCATTCAAGAGATCATGAATAGTACATCTGTCATTAATAAATTTAAAAACCAAGACTCTCTTGGCTAATGCTGAAACTAGCATTGAAGTTTTCTTGATCCGTTGAACATACAACACATCTAACAATATGAAAGAACTACCATCAGTAGTACTCCAAATGATCTTATGAACACCCATTACAAGATAAGAGGAGTGTTAGCACATGTGAAAGTATTCCCTATAGAGGTAGGCTCAAGTGAAATGAAGAAATTGCACTACAAGGTAATATATTTGGTTGCCCTACTATCAAAGTACTAGAAATCTGCATCATCTATAGAAATACATTGCTCATGAAAAGATGGGCCATAGTTACAAAAAATAGTAAATGCCGATTCTTCATTCTACAAAAGAATAGTGGACTTTCTTTTTAGGTGTAGATGCCTCTACAACAAACATTCGAACCTCTTTTTGATTTCTGCCTTTTGCAACCATTTTTGGATAACTAGTTAAGCATGAGCACTTCCCTTATAGTATTTGCAAGACTAGTTATGTTTTTCTGTTTTGCCATCATCTGTCTTCGTTCTTTAACTGTGCAGCATTAGTAGATGCTTGAACTTCATGCAACAAAGCAAAAACTAAATCCTTAAATGTTAAGGCATTCCGATTGCCTTAATCAAAAAATAACTACTTAAATGTTAAGGCATTTTGATTGCCTTTCATCATCAATCGAACAGAAGAAGGCAAATTCTGATATGAATCTTTGCTAAACCTATAGTAGACTATGATGAACTTCTAGTACCCAATCAAAACATTTATATATGTTTGGCAAAAGATGATGTAATTTTGGGTATAGAAACACTTTGATAGTGCATTTGAAGGTTGGAACGAGCTCACAATCTTCACCAATTTTCATACCATTATGGGCCTATGATCAAGGTGGTTTTGGTCATGCCCTACATGAAGTAGTGACCCACTCTAACACCAATTGATGGAGTTTGAGGTTCATGAAAGCCCACAAACATTAGAAGGGAGAAGAAGAAGAAGAAGAAGAAGAAGCTTGGAGCACAACTGTAAGGACTTGAACTCATAGCCTATTGGTTAGGAATGTGATGGGCTAACCACTTTCCCCAAAAGCCATGGTTGAGGATTACTTCCTAATCCTCTCTCTTAGGGTGTAGTTCAACCATCTTCTATTTGTCAAGGGTGTGCTTCAACCTTCTTAACCTTTGAACTCCCTAGGTACCCTTAAATTGATGTCCTCAACCCCCCATAGTTTTGTGAACCTTGTTTGCAACCTTGATCTCTTGAAGTCTTGTTCTCAACCTTGGTGTCTTGAACCTTCTTGTTTGCAACCTTGGTGTCTTGGGCCCTTGTTCTCAACCTCATTCTTGAACCTTGTTCTCACCCATGTTTGATGTCTTGAACCTTCAATCAAGTGGCACCCATGGCTTCCCAAGAGCTTTATGATTTCTAGCTATTTCATACGATTTGAAAGGTTTGTTTTGAGAGCTTTCCAGTGGTATATTACATGCCTCAATCTCACCTATGGATTGAGAGATACACCTCAATCTTTGTTAGGCTAACTTGTGAAAGCGATGTGTGCTACTTGGTACCCTTTCATATAGAGGATTCCCAAGTGCCTTTTTTAGAGGCCATTACATCAATCCACCTCTCTGAATCCTACTTCCTAGGCTCCGGTACCAATGTAAGGAATTGAACTCACAACCTCTTGGTTAGGAATGTGATGGGCTAACAACTTGCCCCAAAAACCATGGTTGCGGATCACTTCCTAACCCTCTCCCTTAGAGTGTATTTCAACCATCTCCTACCTGTCAAGGGTGTGCTTCAACCTTCTCCTACCTATCACTTTAGTACAACAACACAACACTAAATGAATTACAAAGTGAACGTACAAAGATCAGTAAACGATTCGGGTTATAGGCATATATACAAGGCGGTGAAAAAAACCACCTAAAGAGGGAAACGAGTTCTAAGGCAGTCCTAAGCATGTTCACACACATCCCTACCAAAATATATCAACATGTGTGTGTGTTTGTGTACAGATGTGTGTATACATGTTTGCTCTCCAAGTGACATCTTAACATAACCATTTTCTTAAATATGGAATCAAGTCTTTACATTTAGGAGAATTATGTAGGATATGAAAGGAAAAACCATAAAATATCAATAAAAAATACCATTGTCTTTATTGCTAAGGCAAGGATACTCTTCTCAAGCTCGAGCTTCATTATTAGGAGGAGTTGACTATTCCAGGAAGCATTTTCATACATATGAAATTTATTTATTGGATCTTTTTATTAGTAGGAGTTTTCTATTTGATGTGGCACTCTAACTTAGAAGATTTATTGTCTCGGGTTATGAAAACTTCAAAATAAAAGACTTTTTCCGCAACTCTCTTTATAAACATTTTTCTCATATCCAATCCTAGATATCCTATCGATTGTGGTTTATCATAGCTTTTGGACCATTATACCCCTGCTTTGTGGGATATAGGGGACCACACGAGCACTAAGCCTAGTCATTGGATATTTGTTCTTTTATTAAATCTAGCATGGGGGAGTAGGCTACGACTAAACTTCCTTTTATGAAAAAGAATAAAATACATTTCTAGATGCTTCCATCTCCCAACTTGACGTTAGCTGCATGGTATCGTTAGTCAAATTCTTGTTCTCCATTAGAAATTGAACTCAATGAGCTTCCCAAAAAGGAGTATTCAAAACAACGTTGAATTCATCAACATCATCATAGGGCTCTTAATACTTGATCTAATTTCTATGTATTTAAAACAATTGAAAATAAAAAAAGAGAGTAAATAGAGATCATAACTAGGTGAGCTTCCGCATTTCACAAGATAAGAACATGCTTTGACGTCTTGAGGTGGAGGTCTAGAGGTCAACCCCAAGACTTGACGTGTATTGGCTATAGATTAAACCAGTTGTAACCCAGCCTATGTGTTGTAACCAATGTGACCCCTATTTTGTGGGATATGCAGGGTCCAATGGGTACTACACCCATTCACATGTACGACTGTACTTTCAAAGTTAGAGTTGGGGTGGTAGATGCCTGTTGGCCCTCCTTTATGCAAAAAAAAAAAGATAAGAACATACTATCACTTCGAGACAAAAAATTCTTGTTCTAAAGTAGGGAAAACCGTTGTGATTACCTTCTTAGATAAATTTTCTTTATTCCGTGTATGAAATCTACTAAAGAAATACAATAATAGAAGATTCCATAGGATCCTTTGGCTGTAGAAAACAATGGCATACGATTGTTCCGACTCGAAGCTTTAATTTCTGTCAAGACCGATCCAACGTAGTTTGGCTAAGCGAGAGAAACATATGTTCTCATCACAGGCTTGAAGCTAATTTCATCCTTGCCCAGCTTTCAATAGCTATATCAAAACCATTCACGTTCATTTAGAGCCTTAGAGGTTTTTCTTGTGTGCGTAACATGAAAGAACACGAAATGGCTTTGTCAAAGTTCGAGATTTCCGGAACCTCCGACCTAGCATTCACTACCAACGCAGTGTTCTTTTTGGAATAAAACATTTGTTATTACTCATGACATATGATTCTTTCCTTTTTCTTGCTTCTCAAGTGCGTTAACTTCACACCCCAAAGGATTCGTAGTTAACAGATTCACCTCCTTCAGATTTGTGCTAGTGATCTCATGATAGATCAACGATAGATGCGCAGACGGCATTGAATAAAAATGTAGGTAAAAGGTTTAGTTCAGCGCTGATAAAAACATCAAAGAGGAATATGGTTTGCATAGTTGTACTTTCTATTCTTAGGAAATGATGCATCGAAAGATAGTTCATGTCAAAACAATGTCACCCATGGGATCATTGGGACTCTCGAACATCGGAGATCATTGGAAACCTAAGCACGTATAAACGCCATTAAGAGCTAGTGTGATAGGACGTGTTTGAATACCCTAGGCAATGTTTGATAGTTCTTTTGCAACCAATACATGTCACATAATATAAGCCCATAAAAGGTAGTTAGTACCATCCAACTTATTCTCAACAGCCAACATACGGAATACATCATTGCTTTTGGCCATGGCTGGTGACTAAAATACCTTGATGCAAAAAATTATTTGTATCTCAAAAAGTTGAAGAGAACTGCCCAGAAAAATTATGTTAAGTCTGTAGTAGACTTCGAGATGCTTATACTAGCGAACCAAAACTGCTATATACCTTTGGCACAAAATGACAAAATAGCCTACACAAGCACTGCAATATTGCGTTCGGAGGATGGAACAAGCTCAGATCGCGATTTCGGCATCACAAAGCAAGGTTGTTTTGATCCTGGAAACACGTTGAGTATGCTACCAAAATTCGTGCGATTTTGAGACTACAATCGGAGAAGTGTCAACGATACCCTAGATGAAGCGGTGACCCGCTTTGATACCAATTCATGGAGTTAGAAATCTCCGGAAGCACACAAACAACACAACAAAGAAGAAGAAGCTTGGAGCACAATACACAATATTGAATGTACTACTAGAAAATGTACAAAGATAAGTAGCCCAATAGGGTTACAACGTATATACAAGCTGGGGAAAAAAATCTCCTAGAGAGGGAAAAAAGTGCCCTGGATGTCCTAGTGTGCTCACATAAATCACCACCTAAATATATCAACAATAGATACTTTGGACTTTGCTTTCAATGCAAACATTCATGCATGTCTTGAGAAATCATCAATAAAAGTCATGAGCTAAAGGTAGCTTGCAACAAACAGTATTTGCATAGGATATCATACATCACTATGAATAAGCTACATATTATGATCAACTCAAATTGAACCATCTTTTGGAAAAGGAGGAATTTTGCATTTTTGAAGAAATGCGTTCTTCATAGACATTTTTACAAGGTGCCTCAAGTTTGGGCAAAGAAGACACCATTTCAGAATTTTGTAGGCATAGAAATCTCATGAAATTTAGATGAAGAAAGCATGCATGCCAAAGCTTTGGAGAGATATCTTGAGAATCTTGAACTACACATGTTGAAACATTCACATGTTTTGTATAATCTATGACCTTATATGACCTATGAGAAAGAAATCATGAAGCAATGATAGCATCACCATTCGAGAGATCATGAATAGTACATCTATCATCAATAAATTTAAAAACCAAGACTCTCTTGGCTAATGTTGAAACTAGCATTGAAGTTTTCTTGATCCTTTGAACTTACAACGCATCTACAAATATGAAAGAACTTCCATCAGTAGTAGTGAAGCATTAGTAGATGCTAAAACTTCATGCAACAAAGCACAAACTAAATCCTTAAATGTTAAGGCATTTGGATTGCCTTAAGAAGAGAATAACTTCTTAAATGTTAAGGCATTTTGATTGCATTTCATCATCAACCAAATAGTAGAAGTCAAATTCTGATATGAATATTTGCTAAACCTATAGTAGATTATGATGAACGTCTAGTACCCAGGCAAAACATTTATATATGTTTGGCAAAAAATCATGTCATTTTGGGTATCGAAATACTTTGATTGTGCGTTTGAAGGTTGAAACGAGCTCACAGTCTTCACCAATTTTCATTTGATTGTGGGACCATGATCAAGGTTGTCATGGTGATGCCCTAGATGAAGTAGTGACCTAGTCTAATACCAATTGATGGAGTTTGAGGTTCATGAAAGCCCACAAACATTAGAAGGGAGAAGAAGAAGAAGCTTGGAGCACAACTATAAGGAATTGAACTCAGAACCTCTTGGTTGGGAATGTGATGGGCTAACCACTTTCCCCAAAATCCATGGTTGAGGACTACTTCCTAATCCTCTATCTTAGGGTGTAGTTCAACCATCTCCTATTTGTCAAGGGTGTGCTTCAACCTTCTCAGCCCTTGAACTCCCTACGTACCCTTAAATTGATGTCCTCAACCTCGCATAGTTTCGTGAACCTTGTTTGCAACCTTGATCTCCTGAAGTCTTGCTCTCAACCTTGGTGTCTTGAACCTTCTTGTTTGCAACCTTGGTGTCTTGGGCCCTTGTTCTCAACCTCAATCTTGAACCTTGTTCTTACCCATGTTTGATATCTTGAACCTTCAATCAGGTGCCACCCATGGTTTCCCAAGAGCTTTACGATTTCTAGCTATCTCATTAGATTTGAAAGGTTTGTTTTGAGAGCTTTCCAATGGTATATTACATGCCTCAATCTCACCTATGGATTGAGAGATACATTACATCAATCCACCTTTCAGAAGCCTACTTCCTAGGCTCTGGTACCAATGTAAGGAATTGGACTCACAACCTCTTGGTTAGGAATGTGATGGGCTAACCACTTGCCCGAAAAGCCATAGTTGAGGATTACTTCCTAATCCTCTCTCTTAACGTGTATTTCAACCATATCCTACCTATCAAGGGTGTGCTTCAACCTTCTCCTAGCTATCACTTTAGTACAACAACACAACAGTAAATGAATTACCAAGTGAATGTACAAACATAGGTAAACCATTAGGGTTATAGGCATATATACAAGGTGGTGAAAAAAACCACCTAAAGAGGGAAAGGCGTTCTAAGGCAGTCCTAAGCATGTTCACATACATCACTACCAAAATATATCAACATGTGTGTGTGTGTGTTTGTGTAAAGATGTGTGTATACATGGTTGCTCTCCATGTGACATCTTAAGATAACCATTTTCTTACATATGGAATCAAGTCTTTACATTTAGGAGAATTATGTAGGATATGAAAGGAAAAACCATAAAATATCAATAAAAAATAGCATTCTCTTTATTGCTAAGGCAAGGATACTATTCTCAAGCTTGAGCTTCATTATTAGGAGGAGTTGACTATTCCACGAAGCATTTTCATACATATGAAATTTATTTATTGGATCTTTTTATTCATAGGAGTTTGCTATTTGATATGGCACTCTGACTTAGAAGATTTATTGTATAGGGTTCTTAAAACTTCAAAATAAAATACTTTTTCGGCAACTCTCTTAATAGACACCTTTCTCATATCCAATCCTAGATATCCTATCGATTGTGGTTTATCATAGCTTTTGGACCATTATACCCCTGCTTTGTGGGATACGGGCATTAAGCCTAGTCATTGCATATTTTTTCTTTTATAAAATCTACCATGGGAGAGTAGGCTACGGCTAAACTTCCTTTTATGAAAAAGAATAAAATAAATTTCTAGATGCTTCCATCTCCAAACTGGACGTTAGCTTCATGATATCATTAGTCAAATTCTTGTTCTCCATTAGAAATTGAACTCAATGAGCTTCCCAAAAAGGAGTATTCAAAAAAATGTTGAAGTCATCAACATCGTCACAAGGGCTCTTAATACTTGATCTAATTTCTATGTATTTAAAACAATTGAAAGTAAAAAAACTGAGAGTAAATAGACATCATAGCTAGGTGAGCTTCCACATTTCACAAGATAAGAACATGGTTTTGCATCTTGAGGTGGAGGTCTAGAGGTCATGCCCAAGGCTTGACGTGTATTGGATATAGTTTAAACTAGTTGTAACCCAACCTGCATGTTGTAACCAATGTGACCCCTACATTGTGGGATATGGGGTGTCCAGTGGGTACTATACCCATTCATCTATACGACTGTACTTTCAATGTTAGAGCTGGGGTGGTAGACGCCTGTTGGCCCTTCTTTATAGAAAAAAAAAGATAAGAACATACTATCACTTCGAGAGAAAAAATTTCTTGTTCTAAAGTAGGGAAAACCGTTGTACCTTCTCAGACAAATGTTCTTGGATTCTGTGTATGAAATGTACTAAAGAAATAGTCAATAATAGAAGATTCCATATGGTCCTTTGTGTCTAGAAAACAAGGGCATACGAATATTCGGACTAAAAGGTTTAATTTCTGCGAAGGCCAATCCATAGTACTTTGGCTAAGCGAGAGAAACATATGTTTTCATTACAGGTTTGAAGTTTATTGCATCCTTGGCCAGCTTTCAATAGCTATAAATCTAAACCATTCACGTTCCTTTAGAGCCTTAGTGACTTTTCTTGTGTGGGTAACATGAAAGTACACGAAATGGCTTTGTCAAAGTTCGAGATTTCCGGCACCTCCGATCTAGCATTCACTACCGTTGTTTACAACGCAGTGTTCTTTTTGGAATAAAACATTTGTTATTACGGATGACATATGATTCTTTCCTTTTTCTTGCTTCTCAAGTGCCTTACCTTCACACCCCAAAGGCTTCGTAGTTCACCGATTCACCTCGGTCAGATTTATGCTAGTGATTTGATGATAGATCAACGATAGATGCGCAGACGTCATGGAATAAAAATATAGGTAATAGTTTTAGGCTCGGCGCTGATAAAAACATCAAAGAGGAATATGGGTTGCATAGTTGTACTTTCTATTCTCAGGAAATGATGCATCGAAAGATAGTTCATGTCAAAACAATGTCACCCATGGCATCATTGGGACTCTCGAACATCGGAGATCATTGGAAACCTAAGCATGTATAAACGCCGTTGAGAGCTAAGATATTTATCAGGAGAACTCCTTGCTTCCCATTTCGCTATAATAGCTGAATCCAATTTATTTTTCCCTTAATTCTCAACGAAGTAATCGTTCGAGTAGCAGAGAGAGGTCCTCCTTGTTGTGTATTGGAAAAATCTGAGCTTATCGACTGAAAGTCGAAGGCATTATTGCTATGATGAGCACGACGTGAAGCCTCGAATATGATAAATCTTCTTCACTGAAAATCCAAGGTTCACGAGCCGTGGATGGAGCTCGATGTGAAGCTTTGCTTATAATAAGACCAAAGCTGCTAAAACAAGACACTAAGATCGAACTTCCTTTAAAGAACATATATTAAAATAAAGGTATCAAATACAAGCAGGACGAGGAATCCTACTGCTAGAAAAGCATTGATGATCAATTGACAATGTATTTGTGGTGCGCACGAGCGGGTAGGAACATTATCGCATCCGTGAAACATGCTTCAATGTCTAGTAAGTCACTCCCTTGGAAAGCACAAAACGGTTCAAAAAGAAAAAGGCCCAGAACAAATAAAATGTAAGTCTTCTTGTCTAACGTCTACATGCATCCATTCGTGCCTCTTTTTGACGTACATAAGATTCCGCCTGTCTGCAGTATAGACTCTAAAAACTACACTACTTTCAGAACATACTGATAAAGAATGGAAAAGGAAATCACTCTTCTATTCTCGCAGAAAGTCTATGCAGTGAACAAAACTTTACTAGACTGTTACGGGGCTCTACAATACACTGCCTTTTTTGAGGAGATTACATGTTAGTTGGGCAGGAGGATTGTGAATTCCTTTTCGCTTCAACATACTGTTGTAGCTCGTGCCTCTCGCTATCTGTCTGCACCATCAGATCCCAGGTCAAAACTATAAGAAAGAGTCTAAGATGGTGAATCCAATCCACATCACATACTGTTTGATGCTAGAGATGATCCGAGCACTGCTCCTTAAAGCATTTGTTCTGTGAATATATTAATCAACTATAGACGCGCGTTCATCGTTCACAGCGCTGGCTGATGATGAGTGTAAAGTGGGTCATGTTCATTCGTATGATCGGAATAGATATCTACCGTCTGTATAGAGAACTTGCCACAAACGTTTGACAAAGATTTTTATGTAAACCATAGAAATCACGTGGATGACGAAAATTTATACTCAACTAGAAAACATGTTTTGCCTTTTTTACTCTACTACTTCCGTAATTGGTTCTTCATTGAAAAAACAATAAAAAGATAGTTGTTTATACAATACGAAGACATCGGAAAAGCCTTCAGAGTACTTCCTTAATATTTTGAATCTTCAATAAGGTTGTGAGGTGTTTGAGACATGTATAAAGATTATGACATGTCTTGAGAAAACATCTCGAATGATTTTAACTTCTTCTACGCTGAATCGGATACCTCACTAGAGACACTGTGTCCTCGGGGTAAAAGACAAAAAATAGATTTTGGCAAGGTTGAGTCAAAGTGGATATTCTTTGCACTTAAGGAGAAACAACTTCAATTCCTACAAATGTTGAAGATGAGCATGGGAAACAGAGGATTCATCATGGAATACATATAAAACTTGTTTGAATACTAGAAACCTCACTCAGATGCCTTGTGAAGAAGATCTTATCTTGCATGGATCAAGAAGGTGAAGAGGCTTTTGATAAGAAAGAGAGTGTATTACTCAAGCCTGAACATATCTTCTTAGTAGCTATCTCTTGGAACCATCAAGAAGGTTTAGCGTTGTCCCATTTGATTCTTGAGAATCTACTACGTGAAGAATTGTTTTCTAAGATCAACACAAAAATTCAAGAATGATAAGTTCATGAACTAAATAAGTTCCATGAAAATTATGGGTTACTATTCTATGAGATCCTATTATATATCCCTCAAGGAAAGCCTAGGATGAAGTACTTCGGCATGTCATGAAAACCATGCAGGAGGAAATATTGGAGATAATAAAATAATAGAGCTCATATCAAGGGATTTTTGTTGGCCTCAAATGGAAGGAAGTTAAAGAATATATTAGAGCTTATGGCACTTGCATGAGATTTAATGTACCATGTCACAAACCTCATGGCCTCTTGCAACCTTTACGTATTCTAGAGAGGCCATGTTCTCCATTAGCTATGGATTTCTTCATAGAGCTAGAAAGTTCAGATAAGTATGATGCTATTCTTGTTATAGTGGATAGATTCACAAAGACGGAACATTTCATTCCAACTACCAAGAAAATCATAGGCGCAACTAGTGCTAGAGCTTTTCGTAGATACATCCTTAGGCTTCATGGATAGCCATGATGATATTGTTAATAATCAAGGTCCACAGCTCATATCCAGCTTCTAGAAGAGTATTTGCGAGCTCCTTGGTCTTAAAATGAAACTATCTATAGCCAATCCTGCAAACTCATGGAAAAAGAAAATGGGTGAATCAAGTACTAGAAAAATGCCTTCCTGGCATCAGTTATCATCAAAATGATTGGTTTGAACTTTTACCCTTTGTAGAATTCACCTATAACAATCATATTGAAACATCTATCAAGCAAACTCCCTTATTTCCAAATTATGGAAAACACCCAAGGATGGATGTAAAAATCTCAAATCACATCAAGAACCAAGGTGCTAGAGATAAGGCCAAATACCTCTAGATATTAACCAAGAACTTAAGCAAGATATCAATAGAATTAAAAAACAACATAACCATTATGTAAATTAGCATCTTCTTCAAAATCGATAATATCACATTTGGGAAAAACTTTGGTTAGCTAGAATAATTTGAAAAATTCAAGTCATTGTTCAAATCTAGACCATAGGAGAAATGGTCCTTTCACCATTCAGCCTAGAGTTAATCTAGCTACTTTCAAGCTCCGGTTACCAAGTACTCTGAGAATGCATTTAGTTTTGGATGTGTTCATCTTGAAACCATTTCGGGTTTTAACATTTAAGGGGCAGGGGAGGTGGGGGGGGGGGGGGGGGGGATCAAGTCCTTCATGACCTAAAGAGATTGATGATCATGAAGAATTCAAAGTCAAGCATGTCCTTTATTTAGGAATATCCACAAGAAGAATGGAGTACCTTGTGCACCATTGATTATACTTGGAAGCATGTGGAAGACATTTAGAAAGCACCAATCAAGGTTTGAGGGTTTTAGAAATGGGATCCAATGAATCCAAGACCAAAGAAGATGCCCCCTCCTCATCGAACGCATCGCTTGAGGGGAAGGTGATGACATAAACACAAAGGAAACTATCTTCAACCTAACATTCCATTTGACTCTATATCTCATGATTGGTTCACAATTTCAAGAAACTAATGCTCCCATCGCATTTCAAATGTGCTAAATCCCTAAGGTCCACTATCTAGATCCTTAATTCTAGTATTGATAACTTTTGTTTTGATTCTAATATCAATTTGCAACCACCCTTGAACACATACACAAGGAGGGTTTCGCCACATATATCCTTAGTCTCTCCAATGCAGGTATCAGGGTCTTAAGGAGCTGCAACCTCCAAGTAAGTATTTTCCAAGTTCGAGTTTGAATTTGAGTCTTATTCTTTGTTCTATTCTTGCCTAGTCTAGTTTTTTGCACATCCTATCTTGTCATTCGTAATCTTTAGTATAAGTTCCTATCCAATTGTTTCTTTTATGTAGTTCATATCTATCAAGGGCCAAATATCATGCTTCATACCTAGGGTCCCGACTTGTGGCATCTCTTGTATCATATCTAGTCTAGTTATCTATACCTTTTAGTTCTCGGTTGTAGAACTTGTTGTAATATTATGAGACTCTTGTATTATTTCCCCTATGTAGGTGATCTTGTAATCATATTATAGTTCCAAAGTTATTTCTAGTTTATTGAGAGGGAACAATCTAGTGCTCCCCTGACAATTGTTATACAAGTTTCTTCAACATAGTAAATAATATAGTTTTATTGGTACTTTCCACTAGCCCATGGGTGCACACCTAGTAAGGAGTACTAAACCTATGTAGAATATTAAAGTCACTTGTGAAGGCAAAACTAAGCTCATAAGTAAAATGGGAGCCCCTACCTAAAATAATTTCCATTGGAATGAAAAACCTTGGTAAGGCTTTGCAAGCGAGCAATATAGAAACACCACAGTTGTAGCATGCTTCACAAATCATGCCTTGGCCTACTGTTTAGTATAGATAGTGCAACATTTAGATGCCATGGTTTTGGCTGAAGATGGGGTTAAGAGACATTGGTGTGCCACGAAAGTTTTCCCAAAAACCTCAGAACCTCTTTTGAAGACCTAGGAGGAGGTCCATCCATAATGATTTTAACATTATCCTAGTTGATTTGGATACCATTGTTGGAGATAATGTGTGCTAGCTGTTTATAAAAAAAGACCAAAAAACAGGTTTGGTAGGGTTGATTCAAATTCAAGATTCTCTACACTTAAACAACCACAATTTCAATTCCTCCAAATGCTCGAGATGGGCATGGGAAAGGATCTCCTACATACAATGTTGGAATGCACTAGGGGCATTCCATAGAACAAGCCACACAGTTGTACATGCATAAAAAATCCTAGTTAATAATAAATATTTTCTTGGGTATATATCTTTTAGCCCTGGGAACTGAGTGTATCCATTATATTTACTTCATTCGTTTATTGACTAGAACAAAATAAACTGCAAACATTGAATGAAATGTGGTATTTAGAGTGAATGAAGTTCTTCCATCTTGACTTAATTCAGGTAATTCTTCACGCTTGAGATAGTGACCAGGGGTATCCTCTTACCTTGCAAATCCTCCATTTTGAATCATTAGAGAGATAATCAAAATAGAAAAAAAATATGGGTTGATAGATAACCAAAGAAAATAGGAAAAAACCTCTCACTAGTCTGCATCAAAATATCAGAATTTCCTACGCATTTTAGAGAGGAACAAAACATGGAGAGAAATCCAACTTCAATCATTCCATGAGCAAAGGAGGCGGTTCATATGCGATATTTACAATAGGAATATGAGCCTACATTTAGGGCTTTCTTCTTCACCCTCAAGGAGAAAATCGAATATTCTCTATGAGTATAAAGAGGAAATTTCTCTTTATGAACTACAAGGAAGTGAGGCCATAATAGAATATGAATCAAAAGAGCCAATATAGAATGAATGAAACAATACCTAGATCGGATGGGCTTAAGTGAAATACCTTTCCTTTGAAAAGGGGAAAGGATATCCTCATGGATGAAGGAATATAAAAATCATGGAATAAGCTATGGATATCTAGCTATCAGTGTACTATGATGCTACACCTTCACATCATGGATTCCTCCCTTAAATATCCTTCTTTCTCATATCTTTCCCAACTTATATAAGTTGCTCCATGGTTACCAGCTTTAATCAAATCTTTTTCATTCTTCTAACTCATACCTACCAACATAAAGAGTTCATATGATCCTCTCTGAAACCCTCCTTTTCAAGTACCATGTTTCTTCTCCTGTTTATTCTCAAAATGTAAGCATGCATTTCTAAACGAAATATTTTATGGGGACCATGAGTTTCTTCTTAGCCATCCTTATTAGAGTATTCTTTTGATTTGTTTTAGAGATACACATTTAAGGAAATGAACTTTGAAGTACATCTCCCTTGTCCATTCTTTCTATTGATTTTTTTTGTTTCATTGAAATTATTTTGTTTCTTGTATTCAAACTTTGACCTATTAGGGGGCCCAAATTATTTACATTAAATAAGTCGAGTTGACGAACCTAAGATTACCCACATGTTTAAACATGAAAATAGTTACACACAAAATCATAAAGATCCTATTTGTAGGACTATAAAACATGGTCTTGTTGCTTTGGCAAATATATTTGACTTCCCATGCTGTTGAAATGTCAAATCAAATACTTCAACTCACATTAAAGCAGATGACCTCAAAGTTCTCCCATATAGACGATGTTTACTTTTGGATGGAGTGAAGAACAAAGAGGTCTTACCTCTACATTTAGAAGCGATATGCTGTAAGAATACTTTCAATTTGCAAGATCTAGGACAACTAAATATTTGTTCCATGATAATTTTCATGAACCTGCAAAATAAAAAACAAAAAAGTTATGTTTTCATCTGATCCTATGGTTGTCTCTATTCTTCCAAGCAATACTTGTTTGAGAAGAGTGTAGGATGAGGATATTGCGAGATTCATTGAGGGAAACCCCGAATAAATTAGGTCTTACAAATGCCTTTGTCACTCACGTTGAAGCTACATTGTTGTGGGATTAATCACGTGTTTCAAAAGCCTTTGTTACGTGTTGCTCGCATATGTATAGATGCTATGCACTTTAAGACTTGTTGATGGAAAAACCTAGATTACACACCTAGGAACATGGACATTATGTTCTTTTAAATAGTTTCACGAGCTTGAGGGTGTGAGTTTTAAACTCCATGGTGACATGGGGCAACTTGGAAAGCAATCAAGTTTTTTCTTGCAATCCTTTATTATTAAAATCAAGTAATGTGATTATTTCTTTCCCACAAATATTAGACATAGGTTGTGATGATTTTGTCTCTCAAAAATACCGAAGAAAGAGCTAACAAGGAAAATACTATCAGCCTATTGGTTATATATTTTTTCGAAATGTCAATGCATTTAAGTTTAATGAGTTTGGAGGACATGAAGAGATTGGAGAAACTTGGATATGATGTAGATTTGATGGAGATGAATAATAGTTAAAAAATATGCTTCAAATATTATTTTAGGTTTAAAGGTGATGAAGAATTTCTTTTTCTTTTGTGAGGAATCTAAAATTTTGAAGAATCAAGGTGATGGTATTTTCACGGCTTTGAAAGGATTTTATCCATCCTCTACTTTAAAGTGTTTTTTCGTCCAAAGATCTTAGATTGCAATGAGCTATCATAGCGAGTTTTTTGCAACGTATATATTTTAATGCGAATTCTCTCAAGGGTTCTTATTATTTCTATGAAAGTATCATAGTGTTGCTTCTTCAATCGCAATCCATTTCCAAATTCCGTTACATGTGCACGTAAAGATTGGTATAATTTTAATCCAATCAGTAGTGTCTATTATTTCTCACTCTTGTTAGTGTTTGTCTTAAACTTATGATGGTAGATCTTCATTATATTTGAATTTTTAATCAATATCATCCCTTGTGCTTAACCATTAGTAATAAGAAAATTTCACATACACTTCATGAACCCTATGTGCGGTCCATAACCTTCGATCATCATGATGTGGCATGCATGTCAATAGAGAGCTTCCACCCTAACTGAATTGGATATGAGTTATCCCCAATGTGTGATGCACATTTAAGTGTATATTATTTCTTTGAATAAACATAAATTGAATGGAACGATAAACTTAGGCAATTGTCTGCTTCAATGAGCTATTTTATGCTTCCCTCATTCTTAGCCACGTCTAATGGTCTGTTCTATAGGCATAGGAAGTCCTTTCATTCCTTTTACAAGTCGCTTGTATGGTAGAGTAGTACGCAGCGGTATTTTGAGAGGCTGGCTAAGGTGCAAGCTTTTCCATGCCCTTACTTTATGAAACAGGAATCGTCTGTCACTACAGTAGTCGTGCTATACGTGGAGATATTCAATGATTGTGGACACGAAAGAGAAGCTTCAAAGGAAAGATTAAAGCACTATTTTATACGTGTAACTCTGTACACAGAAAACGTATAAGTCATTTTTAAACTACAAATGAGCATAACTGTGCGTAACGCATGCATTTCTTTTTTGATAAATACATAACACCGGAGATCTTAAGACACAGATAAGTATACAGGTACCTCTTTATTCTTGTTCAGAGAATCCAAAGTCTTCCACGCTAAATAAGCAGGACTCGGAAAATTGAGGGACAATCTGGTCCTCGTTTTGAACTTCGATTGCGATGGAATGTTAACCGAAGTATTTAATCTCACTATCACGGTGATTGTGTGATAGCATTTCATTCGGCAAAGATTATTTAGTTACCGGGGTGATTTTCTGTATACGAATTCAGGAAAAGGAGATAAGGAAATCATGAAATTCACGTTCTCGACATAAGTATGATTTTACGGAGAACGTTGTACATGCAGGAGTTATTCATCCGCCGTTTAAGTCCTCGTTAATTATAGGTCCTGGCTAGTCTAGTCAACTGAAGGTACCATGAACTCCTACTGTCGTTGTCCAGTTTCTTTCGTGAATAACCTGTTGTGAGAAAAAAACTTCTCTTCATCCAGAGACATCGAATATATGGACGTGAGATTTCGGAAAATAAGAGCGGTTCTGAAAACAGCGAGGTTACTTCCATTTCACCCTAGAATAAGTAAAAATTTGGCTGCAGACCAGGATCGAAGACTTCCGTGCACATTGAACTACCGGCAGAACGCACCCCGGCAGCTCGAAAAGCCATCTCCTTTTGGCACTGAGGCATGCTTTCTTAACCAGCGGGTGAACCCTGTTTCAGTCATTTTTCCTCTTCGTGCAAAAGTCCAGTCTAGTTGCTATGTCTTAATTGGTAGTAAGATTAAACGAGCCAAAACGCTGTTCGGTTCTCTTAATCGCTCTTTGATAGGAATGCCTGGTTCACCGTAAATAAAGATGGGAATACCTGCGTTCGCCGTAAGCATACTATTCTAAGTCATTGACAGTCGAACAGCATCTGAAACTCTATTTTACAAGGAAATTCGATCATAGAAATACAAATCGAAAATTTCTGCACCCGGAAACTACTCGCATTAAGAGATCCAAATGATTGACACGCGATGAAATCTTGGAGTAAGATTATTTTATTCCCATCCACCATATGCGTTCATGGACGGAGACACTGTATGCATTTCTTTCTTCGTTCTCTTTCAACAGTGCAGCATACACGGTGGAGACTTCTGAAATCTTTCTTCCTTGAACGCTGCATTCGGAATTCACTATCAGCTGCAGGCGTCCTCTTCTACTATCTGTTATAGAGAAGAAGTATTTTTTTCTAATCTATTATTGATTCCTTTGAATCTTGCAGATGCGCTATGATCTGCTAAGGATGCATCTAACCCAATGACATAATCCTTTCTATTTGAAAGCTCAATAGGCTTCACCCTTCCTATACTGAAACACATGTCTTCCATCCACTTGATTACTTTGTCCATCGAGATTTTATATGAACTGTCCATAGAAGATTGGGCGGCTATTGGAGCGCTTAGCTGTAATCTGTAGCCCATAACAGCATCGTTTTCCGTACGGATGTGCCACGCTCAAGGCCCATCTCGGAGATGAGGGTGCAGGTACGTTACTGACATCATTGAAACCATGCGAGCGCTTTACAATCAAAAACTCGCTCTTCATATTGGGTTCCCACTGTTCTTGAACAACTCTCAGAATTGTTTAGTAGCAAATTAACTAAAGATTCTTCTAATGATGTGACCAAAGAAACAATGATCCGGAAATCCATTCACTTTTTTTCTCTAAATAAAGGATATAGGATATTTATATGAACATGTGAATGTAAATAACTCAATCTTCAGCTGAATCTTTAAGCTATTCTTAATATAAAATATAGTATTATATTGATAAACAGTTTGTTAATTAATAGAAAATCTCAAATGCTTGAAGTACATGACAAGGAACTACCATAGGTCAGATAAACTTTACTAGCAACCATCAGAGTTGTAGAACAAAATAGAGTAATAGGAAACTTCACTAGAGAATAGTTCCTAAGTAGATCCTAAAAGGATTGACACTATATGGATATTCATCATGGAGCAATGCACTTGAAAAACAATGCTTCCCAAAATTTGCACATATCGTATTTAAATGCTTTTTTATATTATAATCTTGTCCTTTTTTTATGATGGTGGGAGACATTTATTAGTCTCTTAATGAAGTCTATGAAGTCTTTACTAACATGTCAAGTCTTTTTTTAGCATAGAGATTTCAAGTCGCATACAACACCTCAACTCACTCTCGGGAATCACTTTTCATTAAATGATATAGTGTAGGTTTCATCCTAAATTAGATAGGGGATCATTTGGATAAGATGGTAAGAATACATTACATGAGACAATTCCCACAACAACCTAATGAAATTAAAAACAAACATTCACACTTCATGACATTATCTTAATGGTCCAGAGACTAGGTCAGTAGTTAGATAGAAGGTAGTTGACACACAAAGAAATCGTATATAAAGAATATGATACTAGTACTTAATCCCTAGTTTGATTTCATACTCTTGATATATAAAAAAAATATTATTAGATTAAGGGATAGTTATAGGTTTTCTATTTTTCAAATCAAAATAACTAGTGTCCAAGAAGGAGGATTCATGAGAATTCACTTTGAAATAGAGAGTTCTATAATAACCATAAAATTCCTTTGTCTTTTGGAAAAGAAGTTGGGCCCAGGACATAATTTCTTAGGTTTGCTTGAACTAATTGAAAGTTCAAGTGAATACATGCTTAGTACCCATGGGACCCAATATCCCAAAACAAGGGGTTAGACACTTGGTAGAACTAGATTATAGAGCCCAAACCCCCACTAAGATAGAGATGGCCATGCAGACTTCTTGTAGTTATGCTACTCTTTGGGCACCGAACGTTTTTGCTATTTTAGCTTCGTCCTTGGGGCACCCGTGTATTAGGACATACGGGCCACTCATAAAAAGAAAGGAATTCATAGTTTCTTTAATAAAATATACAAGTTCATGAATTCACTAGTATGAGGTAGTGAAATCTATCTCTCGTTTACTAATTTTGCTTCTATTTCTAGGTATAAAATGAACAGTCATTAATGGAGAGAAGTTCACAATAGAATTGAAGAGGGATTTATAGTAAATGATTTACAAGGATAAGGAGTCATCCATCATGAATATCTTCTATTTCCAAGTACAATGTGCAAAATAGTTTCCGTATAAATATTTGGTGTTCATTTTAGGAGCTAATGGAGGGACATTTCAATTATCTTGATTTATGAATTCTAGACTCATTCATCAAGTTTGACAACAAAAATGGTTTCTTGTAGTAGAGAACAACTTATGAAGACCATGTTTCCATAGTATTTTTAGACATGTGTAATTTGTCATCCATTTAGTAACCTAGTTTTAATACCATGGAGATATGTTTAAATGTAGAGAGATATGAGTTTACTCTTCTTATATAAAGAAATGTTTCAAACTTATGGATTATTTCTTTGAAATATTTTTGTAATAATGTATATTTTTGAATCATAAAAATATGTTTTTACTTCTATAGATATTTTGCATATGCTATGAATTCTAGAGGAGGTCCTGGGTTACCTACTTTTAGCAGGAATTGGCAATATACACTTCCACTACTCGCCTACTCAAGGGAGGTTCTCCTTAGGGAAGTACACCCTTTAACATTTTTGTGAGCAGGCAGATCACAATAGTTGCACACTATTGTTAATATCTAGAGAGAAGATTAATGACAAATAACAATAGTGGAAGACTAAACCACTCCTTAGTTCGAACAAATGATGAAAATATAAGCAAAAGAAGTGTTCTAAAAGTTCATGCTCTAGCCTAATGTGCCATTCCAGAACTAAACAGAATCAATACAAAAGATCCAACCAATACATATAATGAACACAACTAGATGAAGACTTGATAAGTATGAAGACTTGCAATGATGAGTACAAAGGTATGAAGACTTGCTCTAAGGGAAAGAGCACGAAAATACCAATGACTCACACTGAATGATAGAACCAAGCCACTTCTTCACTCTACAGTGCTATTAGTCCTCCATTGGGAAGCCCATGCTCTGTATCCTCACCACAGAGTGACTTCCTACAGTAGGCTTGTAGCCACAAAGTTCAAAGACAAGACCAAAAGAGATGCCGAAAATAAGCCCCGTATGTCCCCCCCCCCCAATGAGTACTAGTCCATTGCTTTTATAGGCTCAAATTGGCAAAGAGGGCCTTGCCGATTTTCCACGTTCACTAAATATGCGCCGATTGATTGCCCCGAAATTGGAGGGGTAGATCAAATATGGTACTGGCCACTAGTTTTGAATTAGATCCCCAAGAATAGGCATTCAAGGCTTTGTCATTATGAATGGTTGGCAGCAACAGTCATTTATCTTTTTTACACTTTTACTATCACTTTTGAATGCAAGCTGAGGTCTCTTTCTTAACGAAACAAATCACTCCACCGACTAAGAACGTCCATGGACCATCACCCTTAGAATCAAGAAAGACCTATAAATCCGTCCATCCTTACTAGCCTTGTTATGCAATAAACCCCAATCGTTCTTGTCATGACTTAGCTTTTTTTGCATCATCACAAAATAGCACAATTTCATAGCCTTTGTCATGGCTGATTGCGGGAAGAGGGGGAGAGAGAGAGAGAGAGAGAGAGAGAGAGAGAGAGAGAGAAGGAGGGGGGCAGAGGTTGGGTGGAGTTGGGGTTGCCGTGGGTGGAGTGGGGGTGGGTGGAGTGGAGGGTGGGTGGAGTGGAGGGTGAGTGGAGTTGGGGGGGTGTAGCGTGAGTGGAGTGGACGGTGGGTGGAGTGGAGGGTGGGAGGAGTTGGGGGAGGGTGGAGTGGAGGGTGGGTGGAGATGGGGTGGGTGTAGTGGAGGGTGGGAGGAGTGGAGGGTGAGTGGAGTTGGGTGAGGGTGGAGCATGAGTGGAGTGGAGGGGGGGTGGAGTGGAGGGTGGGTGAAGTGGAGGGTGCGTGTAGTTGGGGTGGGTGGAGTGGAGGGTGGGTGGAGTTACTACTTCATGCTCAGTACTATCTCCTATAGCAATTGTGACTCTTGAATATGGCTTGTGTAAGATCACAAATATATTCATGTTATGGTTCATGTGGTTTGAGCAACCACTATCTACTTACCAAGTCTTTTTGTTTACCTTCCTCTTATGTGTCTCTATATGCATAGCGATAAGAATGTTTTTCTTCTTCCTTGTGTTGTTCGTGTGCTTCTTGACACATGAGACTCCAACAACATAATCGTGAGTATGCTTACCAAATTTCATGTGATTCTAGGACTGTGATCAAATGTTTGTAGAAAATCCTCTAGATGAAGTGATGGCCTACTATGATGCCAATTGTTGGAGTTTGAGGACTGCACAAGCAGGCAAATAGCACCAGGAAGAAGAAGGAGAAGCTTGGAGCATAATACACAATACTAAATGTATTATCAAGTGAATGTACAAAGATAAGTAACACATTAGGGTTATATACATATATATAAGACACGAGAAAAACGAAATTCTTGAAGAGGGAAAATAGTGATACGATAGTCCTCTGTGTGTTCACATGCATCACCATCAAAATATATCAACAATAGGCATAGATTTGATACAAAAAAGTTAAAAGCATTTAGACGCAATTACCGATTCTAAAAAAAAAATTAAATTATTCAAATGGAAAGACCAACGGTTTGAGAGTTGACACTATTCCATTTGAAATTGGTTGGGTAATTGGTCAATAGGATGTTGAAGGAAATATGCCCTTTTATTTGGTGCTAAAATCTTCGAAGAGTGTCAATGCACATACCTTCAAATTGAACGGGGGACTCTACAAAATAGTTTTAGCTTTTAAGTGTGACCTAAATCCGTAAGGATATGAGTTTTTCATGGAAGATAACCGGAGTAACAACAACGGTTTACATGTATGTGAGCCTTTGTTAGCGAGGAACATTTTTAGGAGAAAGGATTCATACTTTGTTGTATGGGAAGCATGTGACAACACACGTTGTCTAGAAGATTAGCATGGAGTCTAAAGCATTATTACATCATGAAAGTTGAGCTGGAGGTTCTCGAAAAGTAGTATGAAACGTATATGCACAAAGTTTTGTTTACAAAATGAAGAATAAAACAAACTGGAAAAGTGAAAGATTAAGAAGATAGCTCGAAGGTCTCCAAGGGTATCGATTGCCGACCCTGCTTGTTTTGGAGAAGGTGGAAATCTAGATCCTGAGTTGTGAGCAAAAACGTACAGAAAGAATGTTCTTAGAAATTGGGAGTGGACAAAGACGGAGTGTTGTCAATACACAAGATGTTGCTTTGACATGATACCCCAAGGAGAGTGCTACTGAAGCTATGCCCACAAATGAAGTTCTGAAGGCATAATAATCCTCAAGAACAAAGAGTTTATATTTAGAGTTTCTCTTTTGGAAAACGAAGGATAAAAATAGAGAGAATTCCAGAGGAAAGGGACTTTAACTCTCTGCAACTTTAACCATTTCTACTGTAGACTCGCACCTTTCGAATTCTCATATCTTATAGTTAATATGAGTATTGGAAAGCTGCGAGTCTAAACGACTTTAACTCTCTGCACGCTTTCACCATTTCTACTCTAGATTCGCACCTTTCCAATACTCATATGTTATAGTTAATAATTTAACCTTTAAATTCTAGTTAATATGTATGTTAAAGGATTTTTTCAAAATCTTTTTGTAGAATGCGTGTGATTTTTTGATAAAATTAAAAAATGGACACTTAAGCCTCTTGTTTTGGTACCAAACTAGTGTTAACATCTAGAAGTTAAGTTTAGGCCATTGGACTGTAAGTCGTTTCACCTCATTTCGAGAAGATGCTTGATGCAGTTTGTCCCATAGCTTTTATGTCCTTGCCTAGTTTGTCCTTTATGTAATCTTTTTTGATGTGCGTATTTCTTGGAAAATGTCTCTTTCCTCTATTTTCTACCCATCTCCCTCTCGGTTAAGGTATTTCTCACGTCTGTGCTAAATCCACAATGAAAATATGAATTTATACCATCAAGAGGATCTACTTTTGAGAATTTCGTTTTGGCATTAGATGCTATTTTATTTTGATACACGAAAAATAACAAGAAACTCCTCATCAAGAGGTTTCGAGTCACATATTGTTTTAAATATTTTGACATACATGTATGAAGTTATGGCATCTTTAATATTTATAAAATCATAGTTGCTTTGAGAGTAAAAGATGTCTCTTAAACATGTGCGCATTTGATTTACGCAATCCTTGCACTAGGTCCATGCTTCCATTTAACATGTAATATGAGGGACTACGATAGATTGGTTAAGTATTGTGTTAAATCACCATTATACTGTCACCTAGGCCTTTGAAGACGGACTACATCACTTTCTGAGTCTAGGTAGATGTAAAAGAACTCCCATGCACATCATAATTCCAAATATCACTCTCATATTACTAAATGTTCCTTAAACGTTTTTCTCATAAATTTTTCTTTGGGGTAGAGCTAGAATAATAAAGTTAGAACCACCAAGAAAAACACTTGACCACAAGTTAATCAATTGAGAGATAAAACCACTATCCGAGTTTCCATAACATTAAATAATTTTAAACATGTATATAACGACATGATGGACTTTCTCTCGTATTGATATATTCTCTCTATTCCGTCAAGGTAGTTAGAATCACTAGTTGTGCCTAAACTCTTCCATGAGTAGCATAAGGATCCATACCAATATCAAGGAAGCAATGGTTTGATACATCTGCATATAGATGTCACTTCAATTAGAACTCATGGAACACTCATATGTGAGAAATAATCAAAATTCTTAAACCCCAAGGACCATATAGAATCATCTCATGTCGTATGTTGATGACTACCTATAAGAATATCTAACACAAATACGAGTTCACTACCATATATGTTAATGTTGTTGGAGACCTCTACATCTCCAAAGGCTTGATCTATACTGATTTAAGAGCACCTCTATATAAGTTATAGACCAAACTTTACTTAATTTATCAAATCATTCACTATCACTTCTCCGAGTGAAAACTTTTCTTCTTCAAGAAGTCTGCTTCAAGATTTAACTTCATTGCTTGCACATATCTTCAAATTTCTTTAGTCTAATGATGCACATATCTCCATGCTACCTTTGCGCCTTCATATCAACCATTAGACCTTCAAAACAGTCATTAGAACTTCAATTTTTTCTTTAAGATCAAAGGTATGTCAAAAATTGTCTTCTTGAACAAGTGATTTTGACATAGTCAACTTCTAAGGTTCATTTCTCACAACACAAGTCGCCTTTTTCTAAATTCTTTTAGCCATAGCTTGCTTAGATTCTTACTTAAATTTTGAATGATGATTCATCAAACACTCTACATTGTGCACTGAGATCCAAGCAAAACATTGACACGAAAAAGTGCACAACTCTAAGAGGTCTACCTGCAAACTTTACATATACATGTTCCTATTGATCATACACATAACTTGAAAGGACTTAGACCATGAAACTTTGAACATAGCTTGATTAGATTCTAGATTAGATGTGTACAAAAGATTTCTTGATCCACGTGATCAGACTGAGGGAGATCAGAGAAAGACTCGATGCTAACTTCTAAAGATGACTCACTACACATATCTCATGGACTCTTGGCTTCTAATGACTCTCTCATTCATTTCTCTACATTATTGATTTATATACATACAATTCTAGACTCATCCCACAGCTATTACATTACTCCTTATCATTCTAAAGATCATCTAAACTCATAGTACAAGAATTTGCCTCTATAATGTACATATGTATACAAGCTACAATTCTGAGATCTCTTCACTGTCTTTAAGGGCTTCTTTGGCTTTATTCTGATTCTTGACTTGCTTCAAGTTCTTCATAATCATCAATTTGGGATTGCTTTGTTCCAACAGCTCCCCCTCAATCACTAATTGTGATTATTCTATTCTTCTTTATTCCTGCCATCTCTTTGAACTTCTATAGCTTACGTCCATCTAAGGTTTTTGTCAACATATCTCCAACTTGCTCTTTTGTTGATGTATACACAACTTCAATCTCTTTGTCAAGTACCTTTTCTCTTAAGAAATGATACTGAATCAGTATGTGTTTAGTGTTGGCATGAAAAACAGGATTAGCTGCCAAATATAATGAACTCATGTTGTCTCCAAAAATAATTCGAGTACTCAAATCAATTCCAAAACTTTTCAATAAGGTCTTTAACCATATCACTTCTTTTGTAGCCTCTACCATTCCTTTATACTCAGCTTCTGTGGATGACAAAGCAACTTTATGTTGCTTCTTTGAGCACCAAGAAACTAACTTATCTCCAACATAACAGATATAACCATGAGTAGACCTTCTATCATCTGAATTACCTACCCAATCTGCATCACTAAACACTTTGATTCATGTGTCAAAAGTAAAACCATAATACAAACCTTCACTCAGAGTTCCCTTGATATATCTAAGTACCTGTTGAGCTCCAATCCAATGACTTGTCTTTGTACAATGCATAAATTGTGATAAAACATCCACTACATATGATAGTTCTGGTCTTGTCAAGGTAGCATAGATCAAACTACCTACCAAACTCTAATATTACTTCATGTCATTAGATTCTTCTCCTCCATATCTACTGAACTTATGATTTATCTCCAATGGTTGGTTGAAGGCTTGCTATCTTCCATATTGAATTCGACCAAAATATTCTTCAAATATCTCTCTTCTGTAACATATACTCCATGTTGAGTATACACAATCTCCATTCCTAAGAAATAAGACAAGTTTCCCAGATCACTTATCTTAAACTCCTTCTGTAGTTCCTTCTTAAGCTCCTTGATTCCTTGAGCATTTTTACATGTGACAATAATATCATCAGCATAAATACACATGCATATATACCCATCTTCACTTGCCTTCACTAGCAAACTACTATTTGCTTTTGAAGCTTGATATCCCCATTCATTCAAGAACTTAACAAGCCTCTAATTCCATGCCCTTGGGGCTTGCTTTAAACCATCGAAAGCTCTCTTGAGCTTACATACATAATCTGAACCAATTGACTCCATGAAACCTTCTGCTTGCTCCATGTATACTTCATCTACAATATATCCATTCAGAATGCATTCTTCACATCTAATTGTGACAACTTCCATCCTTTACAAGTAGCAATAATTAGAGATCTAATTGTAGACATCTTAGAAATTGGACTAAAGGTTTCATCATAATATACCCCATAAGTTTGGGCATAACCTTTAACCACAAGTCTAGCTTTCTATCTAGACACCTCACCATTTGCAAATCTCTTTGTTTGTACACCCACGTACATCCAATTACCTTCTGGTTCTTTAGTCTTGGCACCAATTCCCATGTCTCATTCTCAAGTAGAGCATCATACTCTTCTTGCATTTCCTTCTCCCAATTTTGTTTACCTTTAGCTTCTTCATATGTCATTGGATCTTCTTCTGTCTTCACAATATAAGCATATTCTTTTTTTGTTAAGAAAAACGTACACGCAATTGAACGTATATGAACCAATTGTGACTCTCCAAAGGGTTGCATTCTTTTGTAAAGACCATACTTTTCACTAGTCTTTCAACTATTAGTTAGTGAATCCCTTCTTTAATTAATTGCATCATCTACAAAAATCAACACGCACGTAAGAGAATAGAATCTACTATCAAACCATATGTTTAAGAGCCCCTTACAATTTCAATACATATAAAATCTTTGTGTTATATTTTAAATGTCGCACACCATATATTGTATAAACTAAAATGGAAAGTCTTTGTTGAATGGGCCCATTTCATATTACTTCATTTGCTCTTAAATACTCCACAAACATTTTCTCAAAGCCTTTCTATTTTGAAACGAAAAGTGAAGCCACAAAAAGGCACATGGATCTTGTTTCAAAATTATTAAGATGCATATAGTTTATATGAAAAAACGTCCAGTGGAATACATATACTATATATCATTTCTATTCTGTGCTCATACATATCCAAACAAAATAGGAAAAAAGTCCAGTCACTAGCCTTCATTAAAATATCATAATACTTTAGTATTGGATTCGTACAAATTCCACAGAGGATCAAAGCATGGAGAAAAGTATGAGCAAAGGAGGTGTTTCATATGCGGGATTTGTAATAGGAGTATGAGCATAACTTCGGGATTATCTGCTTCACCTTCAAGGATAAAATGTCATAACGGAATATGAATCTAAGCAGAATATGAACTAGAAGGAACTCACGTCATCACGGAGTATGAATCAAAAGAGCCTACCAAAGATTGGATGGACTAAAGTGAAATACCCTTCCTTATGAAAGAGGAAAGGGTATCTTATGGATGAAGGAATAGAGATATCATGGAATAAGCTATGGATGTCTAGCTGTCTCTATACTCTAATACTACTCCTTCACATCGTAGATTCCTCCCTTTTATGTCCTTAATTGGGATATCTCTTCCATTTTATATAAATCTCATCCATAGTGACCAAATCTCATCAATTCTCTTTCATTCTTCTAACTCTAAGTACCTACCAACATAAGGAATTCATATGATCCTCTCCGAAATGCCCCTTTTCTTCTCCCGTTTATTCCAAAAAAGTAAGCAATCAAAGAAATAACTTATAAGGATCATTATTTGTTTTTTAGCCATACTTCTCAAAGTATACCTTTCTTGGTTTTCCAAAACCAGCTTCAACGCAAAGAACTTTAAAGTAAATCTCCCTTGTCCATTGTTTCTTTTCATTTTTTTTCTTTCTTTGAAATTCCTTTGTTTCTTCTTTTGAAAAGTTGAGCTATAAGGAGGGCCCAAAATATTTACATTAAATAATTAGAGTTCCAGAATCTAAGATTACACCCATGTTCAAACATAAAAAAGATACATACAAAATCATAGAGTGCCTATTCGCATTGACTGAATTGAAAGCAAATTCATAGTTAAACATAATACTTATGCGAGCTAAATGCACAAGCGTCATCATTAAAGTACAAACACCTTTCCTATGCACCATTATGTTTTCATATGCATCCAAACTATGCATTTGATAGGGCCATAATACATGGCCTTGTTGCTTTGGCAAATAGTTTTTTACTTCCCATATTACTTGAAATGTCAAATCAATTATTTGAATTAACATCAAAGCGGATAAGCCTATTTCTCCCATCTAGAGGATGTGTAGTTTTGGAGAGAATGTCGTGGAGGTTTTATCTCCACATTCAAAAGTGATATGGTATTAAAATCTTTTCAAGTTGCAAGCTTTAGGACAACTAAATCTTCGGTAGGGGAAATTGGTTCAATATTTATGAGTAAGATGTTGCATGGTATTTTTCAACGTCAACAAAAAAATTTGTTGAACATGCAAAAAAAAAAAAAAAAGCCCAAAGTTATGTTTTTATTAGATCCTATAGTTGTCTCTATCCTTCCAAGTAGTAATTCATTGAGAAAAATGTGGGATGAGGATATTGAGAGATTCATTGAGGGAATCCCATAAGAAGGTTCAAAAACTAATCCTACCATGCATGATGGAAACTTTTCTTTTCAATCAAAAGGAAGTTTGGCCTTGGCCTACTCTCCGAGACTTTAGTTAAAGAGAAAAGAACATGTAACAAGTGAATGGTTCTAGTGCCCTAGGGACTCCGCGAATCCAAAAACCAGGGGCAAAACATGCGCATTTAGAGAGTGTTACAAAGGATGTTAAAAACCCTTTTGTCCCCTTCATGTAGGGCCCATATGGATTTAAGCTTGTTGTTCTCAATAAGAAACACATTATTATGTCTAAAAGGTGGAGCCCACTTGTAGTTGGAGATTTTTTTCTACGAAAGGAGGAATAGAGACTTCTCAATCAAGTGTCCAAAACTGCTAGCACACTGCTCCCTCCAAATCTTCGAGAGGGTTTCCCCTCTATAACATTTCATAGTGCCACTGAGAAGCCGATCGCTTAGTGAAACAGTGCTTGCTTCTTGGTGATTTGTGTGTGGAGTCTCAAAATATTCCTAAGGGTCCGTGAGAGCATAAGCGACTTGGGGCAAGTGAAGAATATGTTGCCCAAATCTTTAATGTTGTGGGGGCATGGCTTGCACCATGGTGGAGCCCCACCAATCGTTTTTAGCTTTTAGGTTGGTCCAGATACCATGGTTGAGAACTGGGCACATGAGAACCAATCTTTTGACCTCCATGAGGGGATACCAAATAGACATGAACTTCAAATCCCAACGTAGCCTTGTCCAAGTTAGTCACCACTTCTTGTTAAGCATGATATGATAGTGTGTATTCACCTTGATTCTAGGAATTTTGGACAAGTTATTGCCATTTTGCCACAATAGACCTTTATGGTAGGAAGGATCATGCCCAATGAGGAGTCGGGTTTTTGGACATTCCTAAACGATGCATCTACTCTATAGAAGAGTTCATTCTTCATAGTTCACTCTTATTTCAAGGTCTATGTCCTCAAATCTGATGCACTTTCCTATTTCTTGTTTCTAGAGGTGTCTCCATTGTCTAAAACCCTTGTTCCAGATTCTCTTAGCATTTGGAGGTTCCAAGAAGTGACACCCTTGATGCTCAAAATTGGAAACGATATCGAGTCACTTTGTTTGATATCAGCCGCCCATTTCCAATCTTCTTTGACCGTGACAAATTGTTTGAAGTTGTTCCAACTCTTCAACAGGGAGCATACAAGATGCGAGCCTTTAGGAGAAATTAGAATTGGGTCGAATAAAAGGGTAAGGAGGTCCATGTCCTTCTTCCAAGTAGGGAGGCCCACCAATGTAATCATGTTCTTGCTCTTGAAAATGAGCTTGTCCCAAGAGGTCTCACAATTGCACCAAGCCCTAATGATCCATTTTGCCGCCAGCTTGTCATCCATGCCTTTGATATCCATAATGTCGAGTTCTCAACAATCCTTCTGGCTAGTGCAAGTAGACCATTTAACTTTGGGAACCCCTCTTCTATTGTGGTCCGGCCTGATGGAGAGTGTTAATCTCCAAAAGAACAAGTTGACCTTGAGTTTAGATCACCTCTATATCAAGATCAACTTTAGACTCCACCTAATTTAGAGAATCTTCACCAAATTATCAGGAAATTGATTATTCTGAAAAATTCAGTTTTTTCAGGAAAGTCTGCTGTAGATTAGTCACTCATTGACTAATCAATCCTGTAAAGTTTTTGATAAAACTTTGCACAACACTTCGCCTTAAGGTTGCGCAACTTTGCCAAGTTAAATCTCTCAAAAAGATTAAGTACACACTGAGAAATGTGTGAAACACTTTACCTATGTCTGAAAGTGCTTCTCTGCAATGGCGACTTTGACACCTGCAACTTCTTAGCACTGGTTCTCCCAACTCTGAACCCGTTTGATCAAAATATTCTAGCCATAGATAGCTTACCTTCCAACTTAGATTTTTAGCCCTCACTTGTGTAAAACTTTACACTGTGGACTGAGCACTGACCATTTCTTTGAAGATGAAATGTGCGCCAGATTTTTCGACTCTCAGAACATTTTCACATATGAATGTTCCTAAACAAAATTCTCACAGCCTCATTGAAATTAATCTCTCAAATTCTAGCCATAGATATATTAGCTATGGACTTAGATACGTGCAAAAGGATTCTTCAAAAGATTAAACACAGAAGGAGAATGGGAAAGAAGATCGACGCGCAGAATTCTACAACATTTTCTTCTTCATTACTTTTCATACATATGGTTGATGATACATACAATGTTCATCACCTCTTCACCTATTCTTCTCTATCTGATCTATATCACTCTCTCCTACTATGAATACGTATCTGTAGATATATATACGAGTCTAACTCGTCATCTTTTTCAAAATACATTGAACTATTTACAAGAGTAATATACAAAAGAAACATTTCTGATTCTATTTTCTTCCTCTGAAAGTAATCTTCATTCTTCCACATATCTTCTCACTTTGATCTTCATATAATCACTATTGATGATTGCTCTGCTCCAACAGCTCCCCCTCAATCTTCAATTGTGATTACCTGCATCTTCTTTACTCCTGCCATATCTTTAAACCTCTGCAACTTAGGTCCATCCAAACTTTTAGTCATCATATCTGCAAGTTGATCTTTTGTAGGGGTGTGTATGACTTCAATTTCCTTCTCAATGACCTTCTCTCTCAGAAAATGATACTGTATTTCAATATGCTTAGTTCTAGCATGAAATACAGGATTAGCTGCCAAGTATAATGAACTCATATTGTCTCCACAAATAATAGGAGTACTCTGAATCACATCAAAAACTTTCAAAAGTGTCTTTAGCCATATTACCTCTTTTGCAGCTTCCACCATACCTTTATATTCTGCTTCTGTAGATGACAAAGCAACTGTATGTTGCTTCTTGGAACACCATGAAATCAATTTGTCTCCTACATAGCACAAGTATCCATGTGTTGATCTTCTATCATCCACATTACCTGCCCAATCTGCATCACTATATATCTTGATTCTTGTATCTGAAGTAAACCCATAGTACAACCCTTCTTTGAGTGTACCCTTGATGTACCTAAGTACTCTTTGTCCTGCAATCCAATGTTCCTTTCTAGGACAATGCATGAATTGTGAAAGCACACCAACTGCATATGACAAGTCAGGCCTTGTCAATGTAGCATAAATCAAGCTACCAACCAAACTTTGATAGAGTTTCATATCTCTGAACTCTTCTCCTCCAAACCTAGACAATTTATGGTTCACTTCCAAAGGTGTAGGTGCAACCCTGCAATCTTCCATTTTAAATTTGGTTAGCAAATTTTTAAGATACCTTTCTTGGGTCACATATACTCCATGTTGAGTATAAGAGATCTCCATTCCCAAGAAGAATGATAGGTTCCCCAAATCACTGATTTTGAACTCTTTCTCCATCTGCTTCTTGATCATTTGTATCCCCTTATCATCTGTTCCTGTAAGTATTATGTCATCAACATAAATACACACATAAATGAATCCATTTTCACTTGCTTTGACTAGCAAGCTACTATCTGCCTTTGATGCTTGAAATCCAAGATCATTCAAGAATTTTACAAGCCTATAATTCCAAGCCCTTGGGGCTTGCTTCAACCCATACAAAGCTCTCTTGAGCTTACATACATAATTTGGACTCACTTGATCTTTGAACCCATCTGGTTGCTCCATGTAGACTTCATCTGAAATGTAACCATTCAAGAAAGCATTTTTAACATCTAATTGAGACAACTTCCAACCTTTACAAGCAGCAATTGCAATGAGTGTCCTGATGGTTGTCATCTTTGCCACAGGACTATAAGTCTCATCATAGTCCACTCCATATGTCTGTGCATACCCTTTCACAACAAGTCTAGCTTTGTACCTAGACACACTTCCATCTGCAAATCTCTTTGTTTTGTAAACCCACTTACATCCAATAATCTTCTGACTATTAGGTTTAGGAACCAAATCCCATGTTTGATTCTCTATCAATGCATCATACTCCTCTTGCATAGCATCTTCCCAATTCTTCTTCCCTTTGGCTTCTTCATATGTAGAAGGGTCTTCATCTGCTTTTACCAAATAAGCATAATCTTTAGTAGTCAAGAATGAAGTGTCATAGCTATACCTTGTAGGTTGCCATTTGTGCCTAGATGATCTCCTAACTTCTGCACTTCTTGAGGTCTCTGGTTCATCACATTCTGGATCAAACCTTGGCCTCTCTTCAACTTCAATCTGCACTTCATTACTCTCACTTTCATCAAGTAATTGAATCTTTGCTTTACCTTTCCTTTGTTCCACTACTTCTTCATCATCTGCATGTACATTATATTTACCTGCATACCAAGTACCTTGCTCATCAAATGTAACATCCTTAGATACAATAAATTGCTTTGTGGATGGACTCCACAACCTGTATCCCATTTTCTTATCATCATAACCAATGAATACATACTTCTCTGCCTTAGGCTCCAACTTATGCCTCAATTGAGATGGCACATATGCATATGCCAAGCATCCAAATATTCTGCAATGATCCAAGGTAGGTTTCTTACCCCACCAAGCTTCATATGGTGTCATACCCTGCAAAGCTTTACAAGGCAATCTATTAACCAAATATGTAGCTGTATTAACAGCCTCAGCCCACAAATAATTTGGGCAATTCTTCTCTTTCATCATGGACCTTGCAAAATCAACAAGAGTCCTATTTCTTCTTTCTGCTACCCCATTTTGTTGAGGAGAGTACCTGCAAGTAACTTCTCTCTTTATACCTGTATTCCACAAATAATCATTGAACTCATTTGAAAAATACTCTCCCCCTCCATCTGACCTTAGTCTCTTCAATTTTTGACCTATAATCCTTTCTGCATATGCATGATAGTGTTTAAATGTATTAAACACTTCTGACTTTTCCTTAATCACATAAATTGTGATCCACCTGGTAGCATCATCAACATATCTGACATAATATCTTGAACCATTTATACTAAAGTCCTTTGAAGGACCCCACACATCTGTATGCACCAATTCAAGTCTTTCTGAATACATAAATCCATGCTTGGAATAGGATTGCTTATGAGCCTTACCTAATTGACATGCCTCACATCTGTATGTCATGTGTTGACCTGCAATGTTAGGCATTCCAAGCACTGAATCATTGTTAATCATTTCTTTGATACCTCTTTCATTAAAGTGTCCAAGTCTTTTGTGCCAAAGATCTAATTCTGACACCTTCTGCTCTCCATATGTGAACATAGCATGTCCAACATTTCCTTGTACCTTCAATGTGAAAAGCCTTCCTTCTTTCTTTCCTGCAATAACTTGTTTATACCCTTGACTAGGGTCTTCAACATAAACTCCATCATTGGTAAACCTTACCTCATAACCTTTTTCCACAATTTGACCTACACTGATCAAATTCTTTGGAATTGTGGGAACATAAAGTACCTTACTCAGAAGAGTGCTCCCATCCTTAGCCTTGACTGAACCAATTGACTTTACCTTATGCTTTGTATTATCACCTGTCTGAACTGTATGATTAATTGCATTATGATCTAGGTCATTCATCAAAGCAATATTTCCACTTAAATGATTACTACATCCTGAATCAATATAGAACACTCTCATGTCCTCATGTGAGGTTTCACATGTATTCATAATGAGAGTCGAATCCTCCTTTTGATCTGATGCATAGTTGTAGTAGGTGTTATTATAGGATTGATTTTGGAAGTTTCTTCCACCACCTCTTCCAAAAGAATTCCTACCACCTCTACCTCTGAAATTTCCTCTCTGAAATCTACCACCTCTTGCTCTTTGATTAAAATTCTGATAATTACCATTGTTTTGATTATTGTGCCAACAATCATGAGATAGATGATTGGTCTTACCACATATCCAACAAGCTCTTGCATTATCTTTGTTGTTTCTGCCTCTTCCTCTACTTCTGCCATTTCCTCTTCCTCTTATGAAGTTTGCTTGGTTTGATGTACCTTCTTCTTCACCTGATTGTTGCTTCCCTTTGTTGGCTTTCTTCTTGTCTTTAGAATACATTGCATGACCTGCACTCTTATCAACATCTCCTTTGACATCATTCTCAAAAGTTAGCATATGACCTAACAATTGATTCAAATCAGGAGTAAAGTGATCTAATGAAAGTTCTGTAGATAAAATGAAAGGCTTCCACTTCTCATCTCCTCTTAGCCCTGTAAGTATTTGTCTTACCAATTTGTCTTCTTCAATATCTTCATCAACTGCACCTAAAGAATCTGCAATGTCCTTCATCTTTGTCACATAATCAGAGATTGATTGTGAGGCCTTCTTCTTGAAGGTAGTAAATTCTGCCCATAGTGAAGCCTTCCTTGATTTGGTTGTATTTTGGAAATGCTCTTCCAAAGCATTCCAAATGTCACAAGCACTCTCAAGTCCTCTAATGTGAGGAAGCAAATAGTCATTGACTGCCATGTAGATGATGCTTCTTGCTTGAGCATCCTTCTTCATCCAATTCTTCAAATCTGCAAGCTCCTCCCTAGTTGGAACACTAGGATCTCTGAATTCTGGCTTTTCTTCATCTCCTGTAATGTATCCTATCAGATCTTTGCTCATAAGGTGAGCTTCCATCCTCATAGACCATGCAGGATAGTTCTCTCTATCCAACTTTTCAATTTGGAGACTATCTCCCATCTTTACTTCACCTGTAGCTTCAAATCTTTAACCTTTACAGATAATAAATGTACCTTTACTTCGAATGTTGCTCCTTCTGATCCTTTTGATGCTCTTTGTATGTCTTCCTTCAATCTTTCTTCAGCCTTTACCCTTCTGCACCTTCAAAATGTAAAGATTTGTACTTCTGCAATAGTCGGAGTCTTCTTCTTCTCAATTTTGACACAACCTGCTCTGATACCACTGATGGAGAGTGTTAATCTCCAAAAGAACAAGTTGACCTTGAGTTTAGATCACCTCTATATCAAGATCAACTTTAGACTCCACCTAATTTAGAGAATCTTCACCAAATTATCAGGAAATTGATTTTTCTGAAAAATTCAGTTTTTTCAGGAAAGTCTGTTGTAGATTAGTCACTCATTGACTAATCAATCCTGTAAAGTTTTTGATAAAACTTTGCACAACACTTCGCCTTAAGGTTGCGCAACTTTGCCAAGTTAAATCTCTCAAAAAGATTAAGTACACACTGAGAAATGTGTGAAACACTTTACCTATGTCTGAAAGTGCTTCTCTGCAATGGCGACTTTGACACCTGCAACTTCTTAGCACTGGTTCTCCCAACTCTGAACCCGTTTGATCAAAATCTTCTAGCCATAGATAGCTTACCTTCCAACTTAGATTTTGAGCCCTCACTTGTGTAAAACTTTACACTGTGGACTGAGCACTGACCATTTCTTTGAAGATGAAATGTGCGCCAGATTTTTCGACTCTCAGAACATTTTCACATATGAATGTTCCTAAACAAAATTCTCACAGCCTGATTGAAATTAATCTCTCAAATTCTAGCCATAGATAGATTAGCTATGGACTTAGATACGTGCAAAAGGATTCTTCAAAAGATTAAACACAGAAGGAGAATGGGAAAGAAGATCGACGCGCAGAATTCTACAACATTTTCTTCTTCATTACTTTTCATACATATGGTTGATGATACATACAATGTTCATCACCTCTTCACCTATTCTTCTCTATCTGATCTATATCACTCTCTCCTACTATGAATACGTATCTGTAGATATATATACGAGTCTAACTCGTCATCTTTTTCAAAATACATTGAACTATTTACAAGAGTAATATACAAAAGAAACATTTCTGATTCTATTTTCTTCCTCTGAAAGTAATCTTCATTCTTCCACATATCTTCTCACTTTGATCTTCATATAATCACTATTGATGATTGCTCTGCTCCAACACGGCCAAATAAATGTTTTGCAGATTCTTTCTATTTTGCTAATCTCTTGATCTTCCGATCTCTAACAAGAGAGAAAGTAAATGGTCAAGGACATGAGAAGCTATAAATTACCATGGCAGGGACCGTGAGGTTGATTTTCATGCCCTTCTAATAAGCCAACTCGTTGCCAAGTTTGGAAAGGACCCAATTCCATCGCTAATCCATTGAGACACCCAATCCCATTGGAATACCGAGTAGGCGAAAGACTTGACCCCTAAGCAACCATGATCAACAACAATTGAGGTGGGGGTTTGATGATGACAAAGAAGGAAATTTCAATGTGATTAATTTTGGAACTAGATGCCTCACAAAAAGTATCAAGGCATCCCTAGAAGGTTTTAATGTAGGTCAGATCGTTATATACGAATGCATTCATGTCATCAACAAAAATGCTCATGATCATCTGACCATGGTTGAGAGGTAGAGAGATACCTTAAATGTGGTGCATTTTTGAGTGACGTTGAATGAGACTACTGAGCCCTTCCGTGCCGATAGCAAATAGCAATGGGGCCAATGGGCAACCTTTCCTAATAGATCATTTTAATCTGATAACCATTGATAACTGTCCATTGTTATTTGTTTGCGTTGATATGTTCACCAACAAAGTAGCAATCGTCTCGGTGAATCTTTGACTACAACTGAGGTCTTTAAGGGATTATAGAACAAAATCCCATTCTAGCCTAGCGTAGGACTTATTGAAGTCAATTTTAAGGAATACTATGTCTTGCTTGGACTCTTCAAAAAAATCCAGACCTTCCCAAATATCAATAACAGCTTTAAGTATTGATCTACCCTTGATGAATCCTTTTTGGTCCTTGCTAAGCCACCTCTTCAAGTGATAAGAAACTCTATTGGAAATTACTTTCAAGAATCTTGTACCTTGCTTGTAGCATTGTGATTGGGTGCCAGTTTTTAATCGTATTCTTGTTACGTTTTTTATGAACAAGCTTGGTGACACCATTGTTTAGGCATTTGAGAGGGGCACCAAAAGCTAGATCCTGTTGCCAAAACAATCATAGCAGGGTGCCCACCACTTGTCTAAAAGACTTAAAAAATTCATAGGCTGTCAGGACCTTGGCTTTTCCCATTGGGGAGTGTATGGATAATTTCAAGAACCACATTATCTCAAATCGGTGCATCAAGGAGGACTTCAAGTTATGTGGTATTTTCAGGGGGGTAGGGGGGAGGGGAGACTCTCGAGATGGTCCCCATGCAATCCTTCCTATGGGGAGAAAGAGGCATCCAAATCCCCAAAAGCTCAGTAAAATGGTCAACAATAATAACATTGTTTTTTTCTTCTGTTTTTCATTCCATCCCATCACTACCTATCAAGAAGCGAACAGAGTCTCTAGTTTTCTTGCTCTTGAGGATGCCACACATCTCTTTAGTTGGTTTGTCAGCCTTTCCCATTTGTCAATCTTTAAAGAATACTTGCATGTTTTTTCTCAGAATTTATACACACCAATATTTAAAGAAATTTGCAGGTTTTTCCTTTGAATTTCTTCCTCGTATCTCGATATGCCTCTGATTTTCCGTAGGCCCATTTGTTATTGGTAGTTCCCTTTGTGCACTTCCTCCTCAAGACACCCAAGCCTCTGATAGATTTTCTCTTTTTGCCTTCGTCAGACATTGCACACCATCTAGTGGGTCCTCAAGAGAATTCGGCATGTCTTTTCTACCGTAGCCCTCCAATATTTGGCCAGTGGGTTGCTGCTGACAAAGCCGAGTTCCATACCAAGGTAATTTCGTGGACAAAGGGAAGGGAGAAAGACAAGGGGAAAGCATGAAACCAAGGATCTTTTCTAAATTTGGAAATCAGCTCGAAAGTGATAATAATAGGGTAGTGGTCCAATATGTTGAGGTTAGTGCATTGCAAGATGTCAGGTTGGCCCCACTGATGAATAATGTTCTCTACAATATAGCTTCTATCCACTCTTGCATTCCTCAACTCATCTCTGGATTGGAGATTGGACCAAGAGAAGCCATTCATATCTTTAATCTCCACTAGGTCTAGATGGAGCTTCATTTTGTCTCAGATATATATCTCCTGACCATCAATGGTGCACCCCCTGTTGTCCCACCTATCCCAAGGGTCTTCCACCATGTTGACATCCCAACAAAGCATTAGGTTGTGGGACAAAGAGTCCAAAGGGACCCAAGTGTTGTGACTCCTTGTTTGGGCATACATGGAGACCACAGTGAGCTTGAAGGGACCTCCAAATGAGCCAGCTATCCAATGATGATTTTGATCCTCAACAGAGTTGAAAAGTGTAGAGGAGGTACTGGGGTATCCGCTTTTTAACAAAAGTAGAGAATGAAAACTAAACACGTCCAGTACATCACCTACTCAAGGGGGGTTCTCTTTAGGGAAGTATACCCTTTAACATTTCTGTGATCAGGTAGATAACAAGGAGATACTTCAGAAAATATGGACAACAATTGACCAAGGGAGACCATACACTTCTTTGATTCGATTCAGATGATTACAAGATTTGTCAAGGAAATGCTCAAAAACTAATGCTCAGAGCTTCGTGGTACTCTATGCAGATAAATACAGATCAATACAAATGATGAAGGAATTGCTCAAGAGAATAGAGCTTAACACCAATAGTGTCTCACAGAAAAGAAAGAAAATCCAAGACACTCTCTTACACTATAGTGCTCATAGCCCTCCACTGAGAAGCCTACCCTCTGTATCCACACTACAGAGTAGCTCCTACAATAGGCTTGAAACCACCAAGTGCAAGAGAGAACTTCTGCACGTATACACGCGTCAAAGTAACTCCAAAAAAAATGTACCCCAAATGAGCACCAATCCATTGTTTTTATAGGCCTCAATAGGTCAAGAGGGCCTTGCTTCACGTCCACTGATCACGCGCTCGTGGATTGCCCAAAATTGGGGGTAGGTCAAATATTCCCTTGATTTGAATTAGATTCGCAAAAATAGGTAGTCGCCGTGAATCGTTGGTGGCAATTCCACTTTCACTTTTTACCTGCAAACTTTTATCTTTTTACTTGCCATCTGAGATTCTCATTTTGTGGTTTTGTTATTTCACAACGCCTTCCGAAAATTAGATGAATGACTGATCATATCCAACGAGGTTAATCCTCCACTTGACTATCTGAGTGTATAAGCCTCTGCTTTTTGCTCATGTTCTCTTGCAAAAGTGCACCTCTTCCTCTCCATGACTAGTCTCAGACCTTCCTCTCCCCGCACCTTCACTTCATCCTTCGACAGACATCATTTTCTGGACAATCTTCCTTGATGTGTGTGTGAAGGTGTGTGTGTAGAAGTGTGTGTGGGAGCGTGTGGGCATATATGTGGGGCTGAGAGTGTGTGTGTTCATGTGCGTGATTGTGTGTGAGTGTGTGTGTATGTGTGTGAGCGGGTGTGTACAGATATGTGTGTGGAGATGTGTGTGTGTGTGTGACGGTGTATGTATGCGCAAGTGAGGGGAGGCGGGGGAGGGTGTGGGAGAGGGTGAGGGGGTGGCTGGTGGGAAGGAGGCGGGGGGGTGTGAGGGGACGGGGGTGGTTTGAGGGGGTGGTGCGAGGGGGCGGGGGTGGCGCGAAGGGGGGGGTGTGAGGGAGCGGGGGTGGGAGAGGGGGGCTAGGCGGGGGTGGCTGAGGGGGAATTAGTGGGAGTGGGGGTGGTGTTAGGCTGCGGGGGTGAGGTGAGGGGGGCGGGGTGGTTTGAGGGGGTGGTGTGAGGGGGCGGGGGTGGCGCGAAGGGGGGGGGTGTGAGGGAGCGGGGGTGGGAGAGGGGGGCTAGGCGAGAGTGGCTGAGGGGGAACTAGTGGGAGTGGGGGTGGTGTTAGGCTGCGGGGGTGAGGTGAGGGGGGCGGGGTGGTGTGAGGGGGAGGGGGCGGGAGTGGTGTGAGGGGGAGGGGGCGGGGTTAGGCTGCGGGGGTGAGGTGAGGGCGTGGGGGTGAGAGAGAGAGAGAGAGAGGGAGGGCGCGAGGGTGGTGTGAGGGGGTGATGCGAGGGGGTGGGGTGGTGTTAGGCTGCGGGGGTGAGGTGAGGGGGGCGGGGTGGTGTGAGAGGGAGGGGGCGGGAGTGGTGTGAGGGGGAGGGGGCGGGGTTAGGCTGCGGGGTTGACGGGGTTAGGCTGCGGGGGTGAGGTGAGGGGGGCGGGGTGGGAGAGAGAGAGAGAGAGAGAGAGAGAGAGAGAGAGAGAGAGAGAGAGAGAGAGAGAGAGAGAGAGAGAGAGAGAGAGAGAGAGAGAGAGAGAGAGAGAGGGGGAAGGGCGCGAGGGTGGTGTGAGGGGGTGAGTGCGGGGGTGATGCGAGGGGGTGGGGGTGGTGTTAGGCTGCGGGGGTGAGGTGAGGGGGGCGGGGTGGTGTGAGGGGGAGGGGGCGGGAGTGGTGTGAGGGGGAGGGGGCGGGGTTAGGCTGCGGGGGTGAGGTGAGGGGGTGGGGGGGAGAGAGAGAGAGAGAGAGAGAGAGAGAGAGAGAGAGAGAGAGAGAGAGAGAGAGAGAGAGAGAGAGAGAGAGAGAGAGAGAGAGAGAGAGAGAGAGAGGGAGGGAGGGCGCGAGGGTGGTGTGAGGGGGGTGAGTGCGGGGGTGATGCGAGGGGGTGGGGGTGGTGTTAGGCTGCGGGGGTGAGGTGAGGGGGCCGGGGTGGTGTGAGGGGGAGGGGGCGGGAGTGGTGTGAGGGGGAGGGGGCGGGGTTAGGCTGCTGGGGTGACGGGGTAAGGCTACGGGGGTGAGGTGAGGGGGGGCAGGGTGGGAGAGAGAGAGAGAGAGAGAGAGAGAGAGAGAGAGAGAGAGAGAGAGAGAGAGAGAGAGAGAGAGAGGGAGGGCACGAGGGTGGTGTGAGGGGGTGAGTGCGGGGGTGATGCGAGGGGGTAGGGGTGGTGTTAGGCTGCGGGGGCGAGGTGAGGGGGGTGGGGTGGTGTGGGGGGGAGGGGGCGGGAGTGGTGTGAGGGGGAGGGGGCGGGGTTAGGCTGCGGGGGGTGAGGTGAGGGGGTGGGGGTGAGAGAGAGAGAGAGAGAGGGGGGAAGGGTGCGAGGGTGGTGTGAGGGGGTGAGTGCGGGGGTGATGCGAGGGGGTGGGGGTGATGTTAGGCTGCGGGGGTGAGGTGAGGGGGGGCGGGGTGGTGTGAGGGGAAGGGGGCGGGAGTGGTGTGAGGGGGAGGGGGCGGGGTTATGCTACGGGGTGAGGTGAGGGGGGCGGGGTGGGAGAGAGAGAGAGAGAGAGAGAGAGAGAGAGAGAGAGAGAGAGAGAGAGAGAGAGAGAGAGAGAGAGAGAGAGAGAGAGAGAGAGAGAGAGAGAGAGAGAGAGAGGGAGGGCGCGAGGATGGTGTGAGGGGGTGAGTGCGGGGGTGAGGCAAGGGGGTGGGGGTGGTGTTAGGCTGCGGGGGTGAGGTGAGGGGGTGGGGGTGAGAGAGAGAGAGAGAGAGAGGGAGAGGGAGGGAGGGCGCCAGGGTGGTGTGAGGGGGTGGGGCTGGTGTGAGGGGGTGGTGTCAGGGGGCGGGGTGGTGTCAGGGGGCGGGGGTGGTGTGAGGGGGGGGTGGCGTGAGGGAGAGGGGCTTCCAGCAGGTCCTCGGCTACGCTTCAACAAGGATGGCTTCCTTTTAGCTGTAACAACCAATGACAATGGCATAAAGGTTCTTGCAAATGCTGATTGCATGAGACTCCTTCATATTTTAGACTCCTTCCAATATGCGGAGTAAGAAACGTAAAAAGTTCCCCACTTGACAGCATGTTCAAGCTGCTGAAACTGACACAGCCAAGGATGCCCGCAAATCAACCATCTGCAAGAGAGTCCATCTGTGCAATGGCTTCACTAATCACCTCAGAGAGAGAGAGGGATCTACAAACCCCCACATCAAAATTTTGCACCGTCTCGGTGCAATTCCTTTATTCGCTTATTCCAAGGAAATTTAGTTATACTGCAATTACAGGAAAGAAACACGGTATGTACAAGGGGTGGAGTGTTTCCATTTTGACCTAATTCAGATACTTCTTCACCCTAGAGATGTTGACCAGGGGAATCCTTTTACCCTGTAGATCTTCCAGATGCACAGCGCCATGTGGCAATACTTTGATTACCTTATAAGGTCCTGCCCATTTGGGTGCCAATTTAGTTGAAATTTCTGGGACCTGATGCACTAAAACCATGGACCCTTCTTGAACTTCATTCGATCTCAGATACCTGTCATGCAATCTCTTGCGCTCTTCTTGTGTCACGAGAAGTTTCTGCATTGGCCCTTCTCTGTACTCTTCTAATGCCACCAATCTCTGAATGGGGGGTTCAATTCCAATGGTTTTGATTCCTATTTCTTTTCTGATGATAAACTCAAATGGTGCCAATGCCTCTTTCCCATAAACTAAGCGAAATGGAGTCTCGCCTGAGGTTCCCCTCTTCGTGGTTCTGAAGGCCCAAATTGCACCAATTAGTGCTAGTGGCCAAGAGCTTTGATGATCAAAAGATAATTTGCGAAGTAGTCCGATCAAAATCTTATTGGAGCTTTCTGCTTGGCCATTTGCCCTTGGGTAGTAGGCACAAGATTTTTTATGGAAGATTTTGTACCTGTCAAATATAAACTGGAGCAATTGATTTACAAAATGTGTGCCCCTATCACTAGTAATTTCCAGTGGGCAACCAAATCTTGAGAAAATACATTTATACATAAATTTAGCTACTATTAAAGCTTGCACAGTAGCTTTAGCCTCTATCCATTTGGTGGCATAGCATGTGGCCATCAAAATATACTTTTTTCCTCCAGGTTGAGCAGTTGGACTAATTGGTCCTATGAAATCAAGACCCCATCGTTCAAATGGAAGCCATCCAGTAGATATGACTAATGGTTGGAAATTCAATCTGGTTGGCGTGGGAGCACACCTCTGGCAGATGTGTCATTCTTTAGCAAACTTGATTGCATCCTTGAAAATATGAGGCCACCATAAACCTTTGTGGATGATTCTATGAGCCAATTCTTCCCCCTTTAGATGTCCTTCATTGTGTGCAGCCTCTAGCAGAAGATTTACCTCCTCTGGATAGACACACCTTCTCAATATATCATCTTGACAGTATTTATATAAATTTCCATTTATAAGAGAATATGCTTTGGTTTTCAGGAGCAATCTTCTCTTTTCTACAGGTGTCAAGTGTTCTGGGATCTTTCCAGTAGTCAGAACATGGAGAATTTCATCATACCAACCAGTCCGGATTGCTACTAGAAAAAGATTGCTATCCACCAATTCATCATTAATACCTGTTGCCTTTTCGCTCATTGCCGTCCTGGACGCTTGATCTGCCATGTAGTGCTCTTTTCCTGGCTTAATATGAATATCAAAATTAAATTCCTGAAATAGGAGTAACCATCTCCAAATCCTTCCAGCTACTCTAGGTTTGTTTATCAAATATTTCAAGGGCTGATGATCAGAGATAACAATGAAATGTACACCAAGGAGATAATGTCTAAATTTTTGAAGTGCAAATACGATAGCCAAACCTTCTCTTTCCGTTGTACTGTAATTTCTTTCAGCTTGGTTGAGTAGTCTGCTTGCATAAGAGATAGGTCTATCCACTTTGTGAGATGATAGTTGAGCTAGAACTGCACCGACAGCATGAAGACTAGCATCTGTATGCACATGAAATTCCAATGACCAATTAGGAACACTTAAAAGTGGAGCAGTACATAGCCTCAATTTTAGTTCACAAAATGCTTTGTCAACTTCAGCACTCCATGTAAAAGGGATCTTTTTACTGGTAAGCCTTGACAAGGCCTTAGCAATTTCTGAATACATCCTAATGAATCTTCTATGATACCCAGCATGGCCCAAGAAACTTTGCACTTCCTTTGGGCTTTGTGGAATTGGCATGGAAAGAATAGCTGTAATCTTTGCAGGATCAACAGTTATACCTTCAGCAGATACTATGTGACCAAGAAGAGTACCCTTGGTGACCAAAAAGTGACATTTATCAGGATTCAATTTCAAACCTGTTTTGAGACATTGCTCAAAAATTTCTTTTAGATTTTCCAAATGGTCATGGAAATCTTGAACTGCTGCTCTTTTATCTGTACCTGAAAATACTGAAAAAGTCATCCATGAAAATGTGTAGAAATGTTGTTAACCATTTGCCCAATATCAGATACATCGTTCTATTAAATGAAGCTGGCGCATTCTTCAAACCAAAAGCCATTCGAGTATAGACATAAGTGCCCCAGGGAGTGACAAAGGCTGTTTCGTCCCTATCATCAGGATGGATCACTATCTGATTGTAGCCACTAAAACCATCCAAGAAATTATGCAAAGTGTGACGAGCTACCTCTTCAAGTACTTGCTCTCTGAAGGGCTGAGGAAATCCATCTTGAATAGTCACTTTATTCAAAGCACGGAAATCAACACATACCCTTATTTTTCCACTATTTTTCTTCGGCACAATAACCATAGAAGAAAGCCACCTGGAATGTTCTACTGGCACAATTATACCTGCTTCTTCTAGTTTTGTAATCTCTGCTTTTACCGCCTCTGCATACTTCGGATTGAGTCCATATGGCCTACTTCTTACAGGCGCAGCTCCCTCAACCAAGGGTATCCGATGTAATCCAAGCTCTTCTGGTATTCCTGTTAGATCTTTGTAGGACCATGTGAAGACACTTTTGTAAGTAAAGAGCAAAGAAGTTACCTTCTGTAGTAAATTAGGATAATGCCACAACCAGGATGCCAAATAGACTACTTGAGGGTTCTCTTCATCCCCTAAATTTACTTCTTGAACCAATATTTCAGGACTGGCCTTGTTTGATAAATCATCTCCACTATATGCAGGAGTGGAGTTTAATTTATATTCTGCAACATGTTCTTCCATCCATCCTTGAGGTATATCTGAGAAAGGAAGATCTTCTCTGCCCTTAGGTTCAAAGTATTCTACCTCTGATACTTTTATCTGGGTTGCTTCCTCAAGGCTTGTGCTTTCCTGCAATTTCTCATTCTCCAACACCTTGTGGTCTTCATTGCCCTTTCCTGTAATTACCTTATCTGCAACTTCTTCCTCAATTTCATTAATCTCCACTGTGCAACACTCTGCACTTCCCATCATCCATTTTAACAATGTATCATCTTCTTGGGGTAGAGAGGGCATTACCTGAGTATCCACAGTATATCCAGTGGTTTTTCCTGAATCAAATCCTTCTTCCAAGTGTAGTTCCAGTTGGCTATTGGTGCTTGTTGAAATCCATAGTTTATTTTTCCCCCAATCTTGCAAAGCTTTTGCTTGTCTCAGCCAAGGTCTCCCCAGGAGCAAAGGATAGGAAGTCTCCTGTGGAAGTGCAATAACAACAAAATCCAACACAAAGTGGCAACCCTGTACTATCATCTGTACCTTTTCAATAATGCCAAGAGGCGCAACCCGATGTTGATCTGCTAGTGTAACTGTAAATGGTGCCATTTTGGTGGGGTTCAAATTTAGCTTCTTCATTGTAAAATCTGGCATCAAATTGATACCAGAGCCTCCATCTATGATCACACCTGTAAGAGCTTCATCCTTTATACAAACTGATAATCTTGAACTTTGGTAGTCTGCTAAGGGTGCAGGGGGAAAATCAACCATGAATCCATCTATACGAGGTGATTGGACTAAGTGAGCAGAGTGTATAATCTTCAGTAAGTCACTTCTTATTTTTGAATCCATCCTTATAAGTTCATATAGACTAACCTTGTGATGAATACCTTTCAAGATCTGCTCAATGTTTACCTCTTGAGTGTTTTCTTGCAGACTTGTTGGTTGGCCCTTTAGAGAAGTAGTCATCTTATCATAAGCTCCCTCAATTTCTACTTGATCCTTCCATCCTGACTTCTTTTCCTTCTCTTTATCCTGAAATCCTTGTTGTTCATCTCTCTGGGTTACAGTTGCTTGCCTAGCTCTAGTCATTATGGGCATAGTAGAGGATGAAACAGCATAAGTCTCAGTGGTTTTTCCTTCTTCATGTGGAGAGACTGCAATCATATGAATTGGAGCAGGACGACCTCTTGGGCAATCTTTGGTATAGTGATCCTTGGCCTCTGGACAATGTTGACAAGGAGGTGCATCTTCTGGGAGGGAACACCTGTTTTGCATGTGGCCGTACTCGCCACAACAATAGCACATCAAAGGTCTATTATACCTAGGTTTTGCAGGCCGATTCTCCTCTCTATTAGATGTATTTGAACTACTAGCATAATATGAATCCAAATTTTGAGGACTACCTCTCTGCTGTGTACCCTGGAGGTAGTAGCAATCCCTTGCTTCATGACCATCTTTTCCACAAAATTGACAGCTTACCTTAATAGGGAAATTAGCATTGGAATGTCGATTGTTATTACAGATTGTACACCTGATTTGTCTCCTTATATCCTCAGTGGTCTTCAAGTCTTCTAACTCTCGGCGAAGTTGGGCTACTTCATCATCAGTGCGACGCAGTGGTGGCAAGACCTTCTCTTCTTGTTGATTTTGTTGCATCTTCAATGCTTCCAATTCCCTTCTCAGTTGCTCAATAGGATCCAGATCTGCAGCATACTTTGGTTGTGTATCCCCTTCAAAATGTTTCCTTGCTTCTTCAATGCGTGATGCCGCTGCAACAAAATCATTGAGGGTGGCATCCAATCTAAGAGATTCCCGAAGCTTCTGCTGAGATGACCTGGGCAGGGCCTTCTCTATCCACTTTTTAACCAAAAAGTCACCTGGAGCATGTGGCAGACATGCAACAAGTGCTTTTGTTCTAGTGTGAAGTTCATGAAAAGATTCACCTGGCCTTAGTTTCAGGTTCTCTAGCTTGTCTAGAGCTCTTTCTGAGGAATCACTTGGTCGGAATGTCTGTGAGAATGCCGCCTTCAGAGCCTCCCATGTAGTGAAATGGCCATCTACATATTGACTATACCATTTATCTGCAAGACCCTCCAATGTGGATGGAAAAAGTGCCAGCATTGCATCCTCTCTATTTTGCAGACCTCTTCCACGGCATAAAGAGTTGAATCTCCTCACATGATCATCAGCATCCTCATAAGCTTGTCCCTTGAAGGTAGGGAATTTGATATTTAATCTGGAGAGTAAATGAGAGAGATCCTCCATTTGTACTGGTGTTTCTTCGGACGTATCTGAGGAGAAGTCTAGAGTTCTCCTATACCCCTCTTTCGACAATGGTGTCGCACCCAAATCAATTGATAAATTTAGGGAGGGCAGAGGGGAGGTAGACTCACTAGTCGTGGTTATGGCTAACTTGTTAAGGCTCCTCCGAACACGAAGAGATTCCTTATCTGCTCGTGTATGGGTCATGTACCTATTCGCAATTGCAATAGGGCAAAACACGGGCAAAACACCTCTCACAGAAATGCAAAGGTCCCACCGGGTTTGCCAAAACTGTAGAGGAGGTACTGGGGTATCCGCTTTTAACAAAAGTAGAGAATGAAAACTAAACACGTCCAGTACATCACCTACTCAAGGGGGGTTCTCTTTAGGGAAGTATACCCTTTAACATTTCTGTGATCAGGTAGATAACAAGGAGATACTTCAGAAAATATGGACAACAATTGACCAAGGGAGACCATACACTTCTTTGATTCGATTCAGATGATTACAAGATTTGTCAAGGAAATGCTCAAAAACTAATGCTCAGAGCTTCGTGGTACTCTATGCAGATAATACAGATCAATACAAATGATGAAGGAATTGCTCAAGAGAATAGAGCTTAACACCAATAGTGTCTCACAGAAAAGAAAGAAAATCCAAGACACTCTCTTACACTATAGTGCTCATAGCCCTCCACTGAGAAGCCTACCCTCTGTATCCACACTACAGAGTAGCTCCTACAATAGGCTTGAAACCACCAAGTGCAAGAGAGAACTTCTGCACGTATACACGCGTCAAAGTAACTCCAAAAAAAAATGTACCCCAAATGAGCACAAATCCATTGTTTTTATAGGCCTAAATAGGTCAAGAGGGCCTTGCTTCACGTCCACTGATCACGCGCTGGTGGATTGCCCAAAATTGGGGGTAGGTCAAATATTCCCTTGATTTGAATTAGATCTGCAAAAATAGGTAGTCACCGTGAATGGTTGGTGGCAATTCCACTTTCACTTTTTACCTGCAAACTTTCATCTTTTTACCTGCCATCTGAGATTCTCATTTTGTGGTTTTGTTATTTCACAACGCCTTCCGAAAATTAGATGAATGACTGATCATATCCAACGAGGTTAATCCTCCACTTGACTATCTGAGTGTATAAGCCTCTGCTTTTTGCTCATGTTCTCTTGCAAAAGTTCACCTCTTCCTCTCCATGACTAGTCTCAGACCTTCCTCTGCCCGCACCTTCACTTCATCCTTCGACAGACATCATTTTCTGGACAATCTTCCTTGATGTGTGTGTGAAGGTGTGTGTGTAGAAGTGTGTGTGGGAGCGTGTGGGTATATATGTGGGGGTGAGAGTGTGTGTGTTCATGTGCGTGATTGTGTGTGAGTGTGTGTGTATGTGTGTGAGCGGGTGTGTACGGATATGTGTGTGGAGATGTGTGTGTGTGTGTGTGTGACGGTGTATGTATGCGCAAGTGAGGGGAGGCGGGGGAGGGTGTGGGAGAGGGTGAGGGGGTGGCTGGTGGGAAGGAGGTGGCGGGGTGTGAGGGGACGGGGGTGGTTTGAGGGGGTGGTGCGAGGGGGCGGGGGTGGCGCGAAGGGGGGGGGGTGTGAGGGAGCGGGGGTGGGAGAGGGGGGCTAGGCGGGGGTGGCTGAGGGGGAACTAGTGGGAGTGGGGGTGGTGTTAGGCTGCGGGGGTAAGGTGAGGGGGGCGGGGTGGCTTGAGGGGGTGGTGTGAGGGGGCGGGGGTGGCGCGAAGGGGGGGGGGGTGTGAGGGAGCGGGGGTGGGAGAGGGGGGCTAGGCGGGAGTGGCTGAGGGGGAACTACTGGGAGTGGGGGTGGTGTTAGGCTGCGGGGGTGAGGTGAGGGGGGTGGGGTGGTGTGAGGGGGAGGGGGCGGGAGTGGTGTGAGGGGGAGGGGGCGGGGTTAGGCTGCGGGGGTGAGGTGAGGGGGGTGGGGGAGAGAGAGAGAGAGAGAGAGAGAGAGAGAGAGAGAGAGAGAGAGAGAGAGAGAGAGAGAGAGAGAGAGAGAGAGAGAGAGAGGGAGGGAGGGCGCGAGGGTGGTGTGAGGAGGGTCAGTGCGGGGGTGATGCGAGGGGGTGGGGGTGGTGTTAGGCTGCGGGGGTGAGGTGAGGGGGCCGGGGTGGTGTGAGGAGGAGGGGGCGGGAGTGGTGTGAGGGGGAGGGGGCGGGGTTAGGCTGCGGGGGTGTTGGGGTTAGGCTGCGGGGGTGAGGTGAGGGGGGGCGGGGTGAGAGAGAGAGAGAGAGAGAGAGAGAGAGAGAGAGAGAGAGAGAGAGAGAGAGAGGGAGGGCGCGAGGGTGGTGTAAGGGGGTGAGTGCGGGGGTGATGCGAGGGGGTTGGGGTGGTGTTAGGTTGCGGGGGTGAGGTGAGGGGGGTGGGGTGGTGTGGGGGGGGAGGGGGCGGGAGTGGTGTGAGGGGGAGGGGGCGGGGTTAGGCTGCAGGGGTGAGGTGAGGGGGTGGGGGTGAGAGAGAGAGAGAGAGAGAGGGAGGAAGGGCGGGAGGGTGGTGTGAGGGGGTGAGTGCGGGGGTGATGCGAGGGGGTGGGGGTGGTGTTAGGCTGCAGGGGTGAGGTGAGGGGGGCGGTGTCGTCGAGATTTTCTCTCTCCTCTCACTTGTGAAGGCCTACAAAAAAACATATTTGGTGAAGGTAGCCAGAATTCCCCGAGAAGTCCAGGATGCATCAAGGATGTCAAAGGAAGGTCACATACAAAGTTTCAAAGAAATCAAGAAAGTCCATGGTAGCGGTCAAAGCTGGTCAAAGCTGGTCAAAGTTGGGAAATTAGGGTAAAAATTTCATTGTCACCAAATTAGATGAAAATCCATATACTTGTAAAGATTGTCAAAGGCAGTCTATAGCCCAAATTTCAGCAGAAAATGGATTTTGTAGCACATTGATATGCTATGTTCATTTTGTAAAATGTAATTTGTCTAGTTTGACCCTACAAATTCTTGTATAGGAAAATTATGTTAGCCATATGGTTTGGCATGTATAAAGACCATATGTGGCAACATATTTGTATAAAGTTTCAAGGCTATCCGAGCTTCCTAGACACCTTAATGCCACCTTGCAAGCTTCCAAATGTAGTCAAACTTGTACAAGTTAGATTCAGATGGGAGTTTTTTTCTGCATATTCCTGAAGGAGATCTTTGGAAACATAGTCCTACAATGTTTCATCTTCATCAAAGCCTATTTGGAGGGTCAAAGAGTACAAAGTCCAGTTTTCAGGATCACCGCAGTTTTTCTAGTTTAAGAAAATTGAAGGCTTGAATGTCTGCCACATGTCAAAAATATGATTGAACCATGCTGTACGGTCAAGATGAGCTCATATTCAAGGGTGGAGATGCACTAAAGCATAAAGGAAGGAGGATCCACGAATTTTTTTCCATAAAAGAAGACCTTTTTTACAATCAAAGATCAATAATGCAGCATTTCTCCAAAAATAGTGGCTTATCTTATCCGAATTGATGTGAGCACTGATCCGACGGTCCAGATCATCCCCAGATCCAATGGTGGAGAATGAGGGCGCCTAAATTTCACTCCTTTACACTAGATTTGATAGAAAGAGCAATTCCAAGCCATTGATTTAATTAATCAAATGGTTGTAATCAAAAGTAGTGATCCTAGAGTTGAGAGTTGATTTCTCTAGATCCAAGGGCCCAAATTCATTCAAAAAACTATATAAACCCCCCTCCAAACTCCTAGAGCATCATTGTTAGGCATCCATAGGGCTCATGCTAGCTTACGGTTTCCTTGAGACGATCAACCTCGGTTGAGCGAGTGAGGATCCAAGGTGAGCTAGTATGAGTATAGAACCTAGTTTCAAATTTAAGTTAGAACTCCAATCTAGGATAGGCTCTTGAAACCAGCATCTCTATCTTGACTCACCCTCGGTGGAGCGTGTGAGTGAGTTAGAGCTGATTTTAATGAGTCTTAGACTTCTTTAGTTAGACGTTACGAGCCTAGACAGACATAGGGTCACTGGAGTGGAACTCACCTTCTTACGTGTGACATTCAGTTGAACTGTCATGGTTTGAGGGTCGGAACACCTTTGATCAGTAGACTGCTTAGCATGACGTACCACGACGATATTTTACATGTAACTTAATTCAAAATCCTTTTAATTCATGTCACTTGTCACTTGTCTCTTGTCTCCTCTCTCAGTCTCTTAAGTATTTTTACATGTCTTCTATTTCTTCTATGTGTGAGAAGGCTCCGCAGTATTGCGTTGAACCAGTGAGGATGTTTCTTTGAGCTTGTGAGTAAACTCTATCATCATAATTCACTGCATGCATATAATCCAAACATACCCATACATATTGATTAGTTTCTGAAAGTGTATAAAAAGCTCCAATATTGGACCATTCTTCCTTTCGAAACTGGTTTATGTGTAAGGGTTCCATCTATTCTCGTCATGCATACATATCATCCAAAGAAGACTATGCATATGGATTGGAATTAGGAAGTGTTTAAGAAGCTCCTTCAATGGACCATTCTTCCTTCCAAATTTCATTCGTATGTATGGTTCTCTTCATTCTTATCATTCATGTTCATAAATCTAACTTGCACTCCTACATTCCTATTCCCATAATCATTTCAACATCTCTCTCTTCCCATACTCAACATTAATTTCACCTTCACATCTTTAAACCTTCCAACATCATTAGCTTCATACACCCTGTGTGTGCCACGACCGGACCCGATCACCCGGATTGCGATCACCTCACAGCGGGGTGGTGTGAGGGGGAGGGGGCGGGAGTGGTGTGAGGGGGAGGGGGCGGGGTTAGGCTGCGGGGGTGGTGATGGTGAGGGGGGGCGGGGTGGGAGAGAGAGAGAGAGAGAGAGAGAGAGAGAGAGAGGAGAGAGAGAGAGAGAGAGAGAGAGAGAGAGAGAGAGAGAGAGAGAGAGGGAGGGTGCGAGGGTGGTGTGAGGGGGTGAGTGCGGGGGTGTGAGAAGGTGGGGGTGGTGTTAGGCTGCGGGGGTGAGGTTAGGGGTGTGGGGGTGAGAGAGAGAGAGAGAGAGAGAGGGAGAGGGAGGGGGGCGCGAGGGTGGTGTGAGGGGGTGGGGGTGGTGTGAGGGGGTGGTGTGAGGGGGGGGGTGGTGTGAGGGGCGGGGTGGTGTGAGGGGGCGAGGGTGGCGCGAGGGAGAGGG